>JAIPRM010012281.1:0-12220 GCA_025469315.1 Stegophylla sp. TES_Ste_2020 | reverse complement strand
TTAAAGTAATACAAAGTTCGTCACAAATTAGTCAAGCAACACACACACTTTATAATTTCGTATTACACACATTGAATTTTGTATTACACACAGTGTGGCGTATTACACACAAAAATAGGCCCTGCAGGTATAATCAAAATGATAAATAATATTTATATGAACAATGAACATGATATTATTATGTTTTACAAACAGTGGCGTATATAGGGGGGGGGTGCCTCCTAGGTCATGGCCCATAGTGAAATATTTTCGGCTCAATAAAAACATTTGATGTATAGATTGTTTTTCGTTCAATTAAAACATTTTAATATATCTAGTTAAATGTAATATAAAATTTCCTATTTGGATCGTATTTCTGTAGCCAAAAGATTTATTTAAATAATTGGTATAATACGAGTAGATATATTTATAATATGTATTCAGTTTAAATACACAAACAAACAAAAATTATAATACAAACAATAACTTCTAGTAATTATTATTAAATAATTAAATAATTAAATTGTGTAAATTAAACGGTTTTTTCGACTGATTACGTACTTTATATTTTGAATAGAACGAAGAAGTTAGTTTTTATGGAATGATGTTTATTTTTTTGATATAAACATAACTAAACGTTCACATTTTAGTACAGAAATACTTGTATGAAATTTCCGACAGAAAAATTTTTTTAATCAGAATTTTACTCTAAATGACTCTTCGATATTTTAAGAAGTAATTTTTCAAAATCTCAATAGTTATTCCAAAATATCCAAAATTTAACAAAAACGCCTTTAAAACTTTTTGTTTTAATCCAAACTTGATGAAAATTTAAATATAAGTAGACAATAACATGAAAAATAATTTACTAAAAGAAAATTTTTAATATGTCAAGTATTAATTTTTTTCTAATATTTTTCTATACACTTTTTTTTCAAAAATTTTTTTTCCTGTTCTCAGTTTATTTTCCATTTACAATTTTCGGTGCGGAAAATTAAAAAAAATTTCTTGTATACATTGAAGCTCAGCTCAAAACATTTTATTGAACAAATTAATTATTTTTTCTTTATAAATTAACATATTCATCAAGTCCCATCCAAGAAGCGAGGAATACCCAAAATGCAGACTTTATATGAGTATGTCCGTCTTTTTTTCTTGTAGCATTTTATCTGCTATCATATTAATATAAACATACAATACCACTGAAGATCATAAATAATTTACTTATGACCAGAGAAATTACTTTTATTTGTAAGTTGGGAGGAGGATTAAGCGTATCATGTTAATCATTAAGATATTTATCAATGCAAAAAAAAAAATCCTTCAAATAAGTGAAGTACAATTTACATTTCCAAAATTTGATAGAATTGCATAATGTGAACTAACCTACTATAACTATTAACTATCAAACTATTATCTAGTTAGCACCCAATTTCAATCCCTAGCAACAGTCTGGATTAAGACTTCTGTCTTCTTGAAAATGTCTAGTTGTTATTAGGCTACATGTAAAATTGGCCCTTGGAGAAAATAATTTTGATATACGTCACTTTAATATACGTCATTAGATTTTTATCACAAAATCATAACGAATACATACAATAAGCAGTATAATTAAATTTACTATTATTATTTATTTAGTATTTTTAAAAAACATGAAATTGACATAGGTACTCAAATAACTTTTAAGCTTTAATTCAAATTACTTCTGAGCTCATTAGAAGTTTATTAGGAATTACGACTAAATAACTCAGACCCAATTAAATTAAATGACATATTTTACCGTTCTTACTTGGTCTTTAGTTCTTTCTTCTTTTTGGAAAAATTGTAGACAATTCCGAAAAATTACGATTTTAAGAGTACAAGAAATACTTATAAAGTTATAAATATGGCTGTAATTAGTTCTCAGGTCTTAGTTCCTAGTGATTAAAATTTTATAAAATAACAGCTTCTCTTATCTGAGATATTTTCATTACTTTCAAAATTCTATTATTATCTTAAAATGGGTCAAATAGTTTTGAAACTTTTATGAGGAACGCGCGTAAATATTTTTATTAGTTAGTAAACGTTTTAAATTTCTTGCTATATTATTTTTGAAGTTATGTTAAATAACAGAAATCCATTTGATGAAAATTCAGATTATAGCATATTTTACTGTATTTGTCAAGTTTTCTTTAGCGTCCTAAGACCTGAAAATAAGAAAAATAATCTCCTAAAAGTACCAATTTTCTGATGACTAGTATTTCTACCCGAAAATAGTGTCGTCATACATAAAAAAGAAAAAACACAGCTTTATAAAACCAATACATATTCTTCACTCTTCCATGAATCTAAAATCAAGTTAATTTTTAATATTAATTATATTTTTTCTTATATTAAATCTTCTCAAACTCAAATCCTAAATGCGTCACTGGTCAGTAGTCTGGAAACAGTGAAATTGTATTTTCTCTTGTAATTGTGTAGTAAATACTTAGGTTTTATTGTGATTAGAAAAATATTTATATACAGATAAAATGTATATAAACAACGCGCTTTAATGTTAAAGGGAGGAAAGTGGGGTATTGTTTGAATTTGTTTTAAGCTGAAAGTGTTTTCCACTTCACTACGTCAGTACAGGGTGTATCTAAAGTAATCCGACATGATAACATTTCAGCAGGATGTACATTATAGATACAGTATGCAGGAACTTATATATCATACTCCATATTATAATCCCGGTAATTCAATCGTGTGATAGTCTAAAAGGTTCTGAATTAGATTATCCGACCAATTTATTTTTATGACATTGTTTTAACATTAATTCGTTAATAAATAAATAATATTCATGAATATTTACTTAATACTACATTAAAATGTATATTTTCTAATTATATATTTAACTATTTTCACAGGTTTTACTATAACGTAACTTTTGAATGTATGATTCGTATTTTTAAACATAACGAGTTATTAAATACAAGTCAAAATTATATATATATATATATATATATATATCGTATATTTATCAAGACACAAAATATTTTTTTCATTACCTATGGAAGATCCGCAAGGACACATAAGATATTAGACACATAAGTATTAATTCAAAATATTTACTTCTAAGGTACTGCCTAGCCTTAAAATAAATACTATTCTATATGTTGATTCAACATATAAAAATGATAATATGTATTTTCATAGTTTCATGAGTAACTATAGTCTATTACCCATAAATATGTCTAATATCGTATAATCTCTATAGTCTATACATTTCTAAAATTAATAATCAATTTCACCTCGGATTTGTGTTCTGATTTGATTTTTGTATACTGCAATAAGCTAAATTTTATTTTCGACTAAGTTTAAGTGAATCATAAACAGAAACTAGAAATTAATTGGAGGTTTTTTATCAAACTGGGGACTACATGAAACATGTCTTTCATTATTAATTAAATATAATTTTACATAGATTTTGTTACTCTGGGATAAATATCAATGAAGGTCACGTATTTTGCCTTGCATTATATATGTGCCTACTACATCTACTAATTAATATGAGTTTATACTATAAGAGATGACTTACATAAAAAAAATATATTGCGTAACAAATAACTTGGATTAACGTTATTGCAAATTACGAGTTGAACTTAATTTTATGATTATATATATACAGTGTGTAAACGATAACTGAAAACACTCAATATCTTTGCGTAGCGCCCTTCAAATTGAGTTCTCATTTTTTATTAGTCTTTATGACATAAAATTGCATATTTTTATGAGTTTTGAATTTTTTAAACTTAATTAGATATGCGCATGCGCAGTGCAACTTTTTTTTCTTAAACGGCAACCACCTATTTTAACCGCTAATTATTTTTTTCCTATTTTTTAGTGAATTTTAGTAGTTTAACCAATTTTCTAAGTCCAAAATTGACCGAGTTACAGCAATTTAACTTAAACACTTCAAAATGTGCGCGATTTTCAGTTTTTTGATTGTAACGCTAAAAATAATTATTCTAGGATTGTTTAGGCTTTACATTTTCACTCCTATTTGTTAAAGGGGATATTTACATATTATTATAATTTTATCTACTGTCTAATTTTTACTTTAATTTGGGTATCCGTTATAGCTTATAGCAGAAAAAACCTAAATAAACAGGTATGTTGTTTGTTGCACGACCTTGAATTGAAATTTGTAATTATTGTAATCATAGTAATTGTAAATTGTAAATTAAAATGATATTGTAAAAATACTTGGTGTATTGACACAATTAAATAAATAAATTTAAAAAAAAACATTTAATGAATCTACTGGAATTTATCAAAAATTAACAACAAATTTAATTCTTATTTAAGTTAAAAGTTTATTTAGTTTTTAATTTAATATTATTAATAAATATTTAACGTATTTAAATGGCAAACCAGTAAACAATAAACATTTAAGTTTGATTATATAGCACCTGCCTTTAAAATTATAGCTAATCAACAGGATTAGGAAAATTAATAGTTATTATAATTATTATAGTAGTTTATTATTGTACTACTTGTAATTTTGTCTATTATAAGCATTAATTATTTCAATAATACATCTATGAAAAATATAATATATTATACATCATTATGTTCATGATCGTTTGTGGCTTTAATCCCGTAAAAAATGTTTTTTGAAGCTTTAAAGGACATTTGTAGTTGGAGGGAGGAGATCAATTATCCTCTTTGCCCTCCTCTTGATGCAGCCACTGGCAGCACTGGTAAAAGTTTGACTATTCGCCGATCACGAAGTTTTCGCGAGTCGTCTTTAGTAAGATACCGTGCGATAATGTGGCGACGTAGTACGAGAATTCACGGTGTCGGCCAGGCAGTTGGATTTCTGCAGAGTGTATAATATTACATAGTGGCCGGCATTGGTGGGCGTAACCGGCTCGGAACAGTATTGCGGTGTAAACTTGGTCGCGTGACGCGTGGGAGTGGCAAAAGTCGTAGTGTGTCCCGCCTAGTATCGTGACCGCAGCGGTTTGCCCGCAGTCGCTGAGCTTTAGTCACCGCTCGCCCGCCAGGCTTTCTATAGTCGTGTGAACGATATTATCCCCCTCTCCGCAGCACACCGTTACTATCCCCAAATGCCATCTATCTTAGTTATATGCTAAAACGGAATGATGGTAAAAAATCAAAATGCATCCCTAAACAAAATAACATTAAGTAATACATTAGGTGAAATTGTGACGTTAAACTAGGAGCTAATGGTGAAGGAAAAATTGAATATATTCTGTACGAGTATTAGAGTTTTATAAAGCTATTTATACAAACTTTAATTTTCAATGGTGCATCCAGGAGCGCAATTTCAGTGTTTTCCAAGGCGGTGCCAAATTTTCGTAAACATATGGCTAAATATTTAGTCAGATTTATTTAAATATATTTAGCCATGAGTAAGGCCATTTTCAAATATTCAATACTATCATAAATACCTAATTAAGTACCTTTGTTTTTAAATTAAAATGATACCTAATTAAAAGGAACATTTTATTTTAAAACCAATATTAAAAGAAAGCTAGACATACTTCGCACAATGGGTATTCTTCGATACTCGGGTGACTTGATTGATATGTTTTTAATACGACTTTAATGGAACTTCAGTTATTTATAGCAACAATAATTTCAGTTTTATTTTGAGTAGGTATGTTTAACAGTTGTTACATAATATTTACATTCTATTTAAAATAATCTATAACAAGATATTATATTGTTGACATTTTCATGATTTAAGCAATATTATTTTTGGAATGAGAAATAACATAATAACTTGTGTACATTTCATTATTCGTGAACATTTGAATTTTGTCGTGATTTAAAGTTAAGGCTCTTGTGACAAAAAAAAATAGCACTACTGATGAGAAAATCATTTAACAGTGAAGTGTGCTTTTCTTTTTTATTTAGGACCGATATCGATAACAATCCTTACACCACTGATTAAATCAATGCATATATACATACTTCACCAATAATGATGATATTTAAACTACTTAACTTACTTAATATTCTTTAACCATAGCCATGAAAAGAATCAAACAAAGTAACGATCGTACAACGAGTTTGTAATATTGCTGAGGGTTTTGAACTGTATGGTAAACAAATATAATACTCAAACATTTTTAATATGATTAAATTATAGAAATAATTTTGAAAATAATTTTAGGAATAAATAGCTCAATTTCACTGCTAGCCGTAAGCACGTGTTGCTTATACGTTAATCTAGGCCTGTTACTGAATAATAAATGATAATCATACAAATAAATAAAAACTTAAGAAAAAACTGTGTGTTTTCAAATATATATATATTCCTATTCCCTTCTGTCCAATTCGAAACAAATTCGACAATATCATAATACGACAATATCGTCAAAATCAATTTGACATAGACCGTTAATTTTGTAATACTGCTAAGCTGGTCAAACGCTTTTAAACCACGCTGGTTCTTAAATAACGTTTCGTTCGTTTCATAAATGAAAATTGAAAATACTTTTTCACAAGTAGTAGTATTTGTTGGTATAGACAAAAATATTTTTATTTTATTCATATAACATTTATCAAACAAATTTTTTTAGTCACCAGTTAAAAAATATTCAATTTTGTTTGTAATCTTGAACTTGCTGTACTTGTCTGAAACATCTGATTAAACATAGTAAGTAACTTCATTTACATTCCAATAAAATTGGAAATATGTGAATACTTCCATCATAAAACACTATAACAGACAAATATGATTATATTTTAATCGCAAATAAAATTGCTAAGTATTATATACATAATATATCTGTTTTACGTATTTTCACTCTGTATACCTAGTCTTCATTTTAATTCGAACTTATATGTTTTTTATATCTTGAGGGGGGAAATGATACATTTGACTCCTCAGAAAAATATAAGTGAACAAGTGTCCCCGTAATTACGTCACAGGTGGTTAGCATCTATGGGCTGTTGACAGTTTTAGAAGCATTGAATAAATGTAAAAAAGGTATATTTACGTTTTTCAATTTTAAATACATTAATAATTATAATAAATTAACTATATTATTATGGCAAGTGTACTTTAATTTCACGGCCCACATTATGTGAATCATACAATTGAAAATGTATATGTAGTTGTTAAAAATTGATCTGGCCGATAGCAGAAAAATTGATCTATGTATGCATCTGCAATTAAAGTCTACACACGCCTATAGATATCCGTCATTTGAACCGAAATTTTAAAATTTAAACGCTTGTGAAAAATTATTCAGAAAGCCAACTTTCATGAAAATTTTATCACGTATAGAAAAACATGTGAGAAATCATTTGGTAAAAGAAAATATTGAGCGTATTAAAAATTTCAAAAGTAATAACTAGAGCCCGGAAGTTCATGCATTTGCATGTTTTTATGAATTAACCAAAATGTTGCTAAATCAGATACAAATTTGAATTACACCTATGCTAATCCAAATACAAAATTGTATTTTGCATATAATTTCATATTTCCAGGTTTTTTAATTTATCAGGATATCTTTCAGAATTTGTGTTATTAACTACATATTAAAGTCATATACGCATATTGCATGTAACTTTCAACTTGATAAAAAAAGTGTAAAACATATTTATAGTTGTCTTAAGCAGGCCATACATTATTGTTCTTTTATAACATTTTATCCACATGTGTTTATGCGACTTTGACTAAACCGGATCATACACTTACACTATCGTAACCAGTATTAACAAAAATAACAGGCTACAATAGGAATATCTAAACCACAATCTGAAATTTCAAAAATAGTTTCGGTAGAGAAAAAAACAATGGATAAAATGCCATATGATTACAAACATGATGACAGAATATACATATTTTATACTCGACCCCAATTTCAACATTTGATGGAGCGAAGCTTTTTTAAGTAAAAAAACCATATTAACCTATATATTCGACGCTCATTACAATCGAAAATGTATCAAAGTCTTTGATTATGAATTGTTTTATTAAAAATAAAAAAGCCGGACATACTTCGCTCCATGGGTATTCTTCACTCCTCGAGTTAAATACTCTTAGTGTGTATATTACATTTTAAAGAAACGATGAATCATTTCTTCAATAAAACGACTCTGAGTGAAACTACAAATATTATACAATAATAATAATTTTTGATTAAGTAATAATTATGTAACAAATATTATTTTATGATGTTGAGTACTCAATAATTATGTGATTGTTTGTGTGAGTCAGGGAACAAAATATGTCTTTGTAAAAATAAAAACAAGCAATTAAAATCTATCTTTATAAATTTATAAACCAATCTTAAATTGGCATTTTAGTGTTCTTATAAGAATATTTGGGTTTTGAGCTCTTTATAGTTTCACTATTATAAGATTTATATTTTAAATATACTATTATTGAACATCAAAGTAATCTATGTCTATTTTTATTTATAATATTTAATATTAAATTTATAGTAAATTTTCCGTTCTTTTTCCGATTTTTTTCAACCAAAACTTTGTAAAATTTTAATTAAACGTCCGTAAAAAAAATTTTCCACCAAAATAATCACAACGCAATGACCCAAATATGTACCACGTTCCATATAGATTAAATCTGTAATTTTATGTGAAACTAATAAATTCCGTCAAATTGCTAATTTTAAATGGTTATCATATAAAAATTTGACAAACGATTTTCGAAATTTATTCAGTACCATTAGCAATACATATAAATTTGTTTGTATTAAATTTTCTGTTCTTAATATCCAAACATTAAAATTTTATGAAATAAAAACTTACAGAAATCAAGAAATTTCCAATTTTTTCAAAGTCCTGTACCTAACTTAAAATTGGTCAAATGTTTTAGAAAATTGTATAAGGTATAAGCGTAACTGTTTTTAGCAGTTAGTGAAAGTTTCAATTTTCTAGCTTCATTATTTTTGAAATTATGTTAAATAACTGAAATTGAATTTATGAAAATTCAGGTTATGACGTATTTTACTGTTCTTTGTCAATTTTTGGGTAGTTTTCCTTTACGCATAGAAAAATTATTCAGACATTTTAAAAATGACCTCTTAAAAATAGCATATGGGAGTTATATTGGATCTGCGTAAAGTTTCAAATTATCAAACTTTCGGAGAAGTATTTTATACAAAAAGTGTTTACAGAACAAGAAAAAAGTAAAAAAATAAATAGATAAAAATTAAACATCATTGTTGTACAAACATGGGATTCTTAGCTTCACTCAGAATCTAAAATTGTAGTATAAAAAGTTTTCTTTTTTAACTTCTATATTTTATAAACGTATACACATTTTAAGGCCATATTTTAGTACATAGATCAGTGTTTTTAAGCGCAAACGTGAATGCACGCTTCTATAGTTTTTAGTATATAAACTTAAAAATAATTAATAACATTTTGATAAAAATATAAATAAATAAATATTTTACGTAAAAATGACCAGTTTTTTACAAATTCGAACTTGAATATATTATAATGTAATAAGCCTATTAGTTTCGAAGTTATAGAGTTTTAGTTCATACCATCGTACTCATCATCGAAAAATTTCATAATACGGCGATAAAATATTGAGTGTCCATAAACTAGTAATATATTATAATATTTTTCCGTACTTTCTTCGATTTCTGTCAATCAAACTCTTGAAATATATTAATTATTCATCCGTAGAACATTTTACTACACCAAAGTATTTGTAATGAAATTTTAATGTTTAAAAAAGATCAGTCGAATCAATTTCCTTTTATGTACGTTATAGTGTGTTATTTTAGGTAAAAATAACGACTTTCGTCAAAATTATAATTTCAAAAAAGCTTACTTACGATTTTCAACAAATGTGAGTGAGATTACATTAAAATTTTAAGTCTTAATATCAAGAATTAAAAATTGTATTACATAAAATCTAACGAAAAAATATAAATTTCCAATATTTTCGAAATGTTATATTTAACTCAAAATTGATCAAATATTTATGAAGTGCTATCGTGACCATTTTTAGTAGTTGGTGAATTTTTTAAGTTTCTAGCTACATTATTTTTGATGTAATGTTAAAACTTTTGGACAAGTATTTCTTTACGAAAAAGTGTTTTCAGAAAAAGAAAAGAAAAGTAAACAACGTTGTAAAATTATAAGCTTCTTCACTACTGTCAGAATCTAAAATTTATTTGTAAAAATATTTCTATCTTGAAATTACTTTAAGAAAAAAAATAATTTTTGAAAACGAAAAACAGTGTCAGAAAAATGGAGGGTGTACTAGTTTTAGATTCTGAACGAAGTGTAGAAACTAGTGTTCTAACAATGATATTTTTATTTTTATTTTTTTTTTTTAACATTTTTTTTCGCTCTTATTTCTTTTCCAATATTATTTTTATTCAAATACTTGTCCAAAAGTCTCTAACAGTATCATTTTGAAACCGGATTTTCCTCTAGATGGTACATATCTCCATGATGGAGGTCATTTTTCGAAATTCTCAATTGTTTTCTTAAAAGTTAGAAAAAAATACCCAAATAAATTGACAAAAAGACTTGGAAATAATTTTTTTTTTTTTTAAATTAAAATTTTATGAAAATTTAAACATAGATAGATAATAATATAAGAAATATTTTAGTGCAAGAAAAGTTTGAAAATGTGAAAAAAAATATTTTGAAAAATTTTATCTGACATTTTCTCATTAAATATTTTTTTGTTTTTCTTAATTTATTGGATAAAAAAAATTAAATTTAAGTAAATTAAATTAAAACAAAGCGAATTATTGTAAAGTAAAGTAAAGTAAAGTTAAGTTAAGCAAAGCATTTTAAAGTAAAGTAAAGTTAAGTTAAGCAAAGATAAGTAAAATATAGACAAGAAAGCCAGAAATAATTCACACCGCGGGTATTCTTTATGTAAAAGGCGAATAAGCATAGTTCATATATATAGCACAAATACATATCAAGTTGCCTATACTCCTCCTTATCTAGTTATAAAATTTCGAAGTGGTATTATAGAATTTTTATTTTCTAATTATTGTACATTTTCATTTTTCTCGTTTCACACTTACTACATTTATGGCTGCTTCCAGATTATTCAAAGTACGTCTGATAACAATAGCACATTAGAAGTAGGTGTCACACCCGCATGTGTTATCTCTGCCGACTGTCGTAATAACATGTCAAATATTGCATGCAGTAGAAACAATTTTGTTTTTTTAGTTTCTCTAAATCTCTATCTCTAAATACATTAGGTAAATTGTGACTTGGAGACCAATTTGCCATTTTTCTTTTGTACACGCCTATCATCAGATATTTGGCTAACTACCTCAACTTTACCAATAATTTTAAACAACTAGTAACTACGCATAAGGTACAGGTATTAACTAGTTAGAAATTAAACATATCTGGTGTAATGAATTAATCTTTTTTAAAACACCGAAAAATAATATAAAAATAATGTATTTCAGCATACTTAATTCATTATTAAAACTATAAAGTATACTATATAAGTAGAGCCTAGATTTAAATGCACTAAAAATCATCGAAAAATGCTCTACAAAACTGTCAGAAATGCCTTTAAAAAAAAAAATTTTATCGTGAAAATGCCCTGAAAAAAGGTCGTATACGTTTTAATATTTTAATTTATTATTTGCCATCTGCTGATTCCAAGGGACCTTTAGTAAAGATAAGGTACAAACTTTATAGCAATTATAGAGAGATTTGCAGGTATTTAAAAAAAAAAAAAAATCAAAAAACATGGTTATTATTTTAAATTAACTAAATTTAAATTATTGGGTAGTATTATGTACAGATCTTATATATTCAAATCGTAGTTTTATTGTTAAAATATGCATTTAAACGAATACAAAGACCGAAAAATGCTAAAATATGCCCTAAAAATGAAAAAAATGAATGCAGAAAAAATAATGCAAAATAAGTTTCAGTTTTGCGGTCTACTTCAAAAAAAATTATGTACTTGGAAAGCATTTCTTATGATCACGCAATAAATATGCATTTTGAATTAAAATCCGGGCCCTATATATAAGTATAGAAGTGAAAGAGCCGGACATACTTCGCACGATGGGTGTACTTCGCACGACGGGTGGTATTCTCTTGACGGACGTATTCAATTTTAAAGAAACGATAAATCATTTCATGTAGGTGAATTAGTAGGTATGTAGTATAATAACCGAAAATATTGAATTTTCAAAATAAAATAAAATAGTTAGAAAACTATTGTTGCACGTGGATATTATTTCACACCATCATCGTATTCATCGTC
>JAIPRM010012280.1:0-12221 GCA_025469315.1 Stegophylla sp. TES_Ste_2020 | reverse complement strand
CTATCTATGTATAAATTTTCATAAAATTCGGATCAAAAAATAATGGTTTTCGAGTAGTTTTTGTCAAATTTTAAGTAGTTTTTTCCAAAAAAAACATTGAAGAATTGAGAAATTCAAAAAATGACCTCTCTAAAGTACAATCTAGAGGCGAATGGGGTTTCAAAAAGTTATTGATCGAAACTTTTGGACAAGTATTTCTAAAAAAAAATAAAAAAAAAAAAATAAACATCATTGTAAAAACACTAGCTTCTTCGCTCTGCTCGAAATCTGAGATTATATTTTAGTTATGTATTCAATTAATTATTTAAAATAACGAGATTTTTTTTGTGATTTTTTTCAATGTTACGATTCAAAATAATAATAATTATTACGTATACGTACAATAATTATTATTAAAATAATTCCAAATGATATCTTTAAATGGGTTTCTGTCTTACCGGAAGTTTCTATTATTATTATTATTTTTTTAATCGTGATAATATTACAGATTCCCGTTTAAGGAAGTTTCGACCTAGAGAATAGGTAATTTTTCCGAGTATTTGAAACGGGAATATTGACATTTTCCGTTTTGAGACGGTTTTTTTTCCATATAAAGAATGCGTTGCAAGGAGGTTTTACACTACACAAATAATTATTATACGTCTGGAGCAAAACACAATACTCGGTGTATAACGGTCTGATGCGGTTTCGTCGTACCATACCTAATTTTATATAACAATGAAATAAAATATTAGTTTACTTCGAGTCAATGCTTTTTGTTAAGATCTGATTATAATAATAGTGACAGTCACTACTAGTGTGTGAAAAGCACACGAATTTTTTTTTTTGTTATATTGCCATACACACCAAAAGAAATAATAACTGCAACAATAGAATGTTCCAAATTTATTAATTCTTCTCATACAGGTACTTGTTATTTTTTTTTTTTTTTTTTTATAAATGCTTGTGAAAACTAAATGAGAAAAAATACTAAATGATATAAAACTTTGATCCAACGCGTTGATAACAAAATATTGTTTTCTTAATCAGTGACGAAAATATATATATATATTCAAGTCCTTGGCCCTAATCAAGTTGAATATTCAATATACATATATATTATATATATATTTTTTTTTTTTTCTATAATATTAATTTTCCATAGAAATTAATTTAATGTTGTGTTAAATACGTTTGTGAAATCAAATTATTATAATTTTTTTTTTTTTGTAATTGAATTTTAAACGATATGCAGCTACATAAAAAAATGTATTACCAAACATGTGTGTGTCCCACTTTCAAATTTCAAAATACACTTATAAATAACTATAGTGATATAATTTGTAATGTATGAGTAGAATACAGGGAAAAAAAGAACAAGAAACAAATATAAATCATGAAAGACTAATATTAATTTGTTACTGGTCGCAAACATTTTATATAAAGATAATAAATAGGTATATGGCAATATTAAAAAGTAATAGTAACAAATCTCAATTCTCAAATCTCTTTGTTCACTACAGCAGCAAACAATAAGAAAGACTGCTTCAAAAAGTAGTAAAATCGTTTCTTCTTTTACAATAATGATATATACCCTATGGTTGTTCCATTTAAATAAAATATAGAATGTAATATAGAATTTATGCAAATTACTGTTTCTAATTATCAGTAGTTTATTAATGCAGTATGAAAATTTTTTATGTTTCTCGAATAAATATTTATAGATTTATTTTTCATTTTGACATTATGTATTGCATCACATGTCACATAGTACTTAAAAATAAAAATAATTTCAAATGCATTTCACGCGGCTTCGATTAAGCCCAGAAATGATTTGTGAGAGAACAAAATCAATATTATTTATCGAGAAAAATTGGGTATACAATAATTATTTGAAAACAAACTCAAAGGTAGCCTGTGGAGGAGATTTTTTCGAAAGGATGTCATTACAAATGAGTCCTTTTTTTTTTTTTTTTGCAAACGACCTTGATACTACAGTCCCTTTATTCAATTAACTTTGACAAGCCACTCGACACCGCCGCCGCCGCCGCCGCCGTCAGCACTAGAAGCGTGTCTATAACGACATAATATTTCGATCATTAGGATTGATTTTCAAATTTTTTACCATAAATACAAACAGTATTATTTCCCATACGAAAACCATAATTTAAATTGAAATGAGAGAATAAAACCGAATTCAAAAATTATGAGACAATTTTCAAACGAGCCGCCCATCAATTTTATTCAAAAAACTCACTATTATTGGTAAGTATTATTATTCATCCTCAAAATATGATATATATTTTTGAAGACTATTTTGGTTTATGAAAACCCTAAATAAATTAACTCTTACGAAAATCGTTGACCGCGTCTCACAAACAAAACCATATGATATATTATATTTATTTGTACGCACACTATATGCAATTAAAAAAAAAACAACAACACATTTAAGTATACAAAATTTTCATACTTTTCTCGTGTTCATTTTGAATTAACGCAGTTATTGAAAACAAGTAACCTCAAATTAAATATCATACAATTATTACCCGTAAAAGCTATTTTATATTATATCGTAGCCGCTAGTATACCTATTATTTCATAATAGCACGTGAAAGTGGAACAGAGAATAAATACTACCTGTTCGATTTTTTCGCGAATATTAATTATTCTTACAGCGGAGAGCATGGTAAAAATGAATTATTCGGAAAATATAATATGACATTCAACAAGTGCGCAGCTCTGTGAAAAGATTCAATGGTACACCTACACCACTACTAACATTATTATTGAGGAGTAAAACGCCAAACAATTTGTATAAATTTATAATGGCGTAACTAAACGTTTGTCAGTCATCATCACATTCTAAATTGTTATTTCATTGTTAGATTTTTTTTTTTTTCTTTCGCATGTATATTTTTTTACCTTTAACACAACGTCATTTTAGAAAAAAAAAAAAAGAGATAAATAATACTATCCGTTGTTAAAATACTACGTCATAATGTAAACATTTAGCTAGCGATATCAATATAATATGCTGCAGCAGCTGTAGGGAATTAAAAACAATAAATTACTACTAGGCATAGGCGAAATAATTGGTACATCCATTTTTTTTTTTTTTTTTTACTATACGCACATTTCTGTTAGGCAAATATTGTAAATATTTAAAATTCACATTTTTATATCAAATGTATTCGAAACGTTTATACGTTTTTTAAAAGATACTTCCTACGGTTAGGATTTTGAAAATCGGAGAAAAACATAAAAAAAAAAAACATTTCAATTTTTTATCGTTTATTCGATGTGTATTCTTCAACGCATACACACAACACGATTATTTTGTTTGCGAATGAAGTGTCTAAACGCGTCAAAAATCTACTGAAATCCAGGAAAAATTATGAGTGAAAATTTGGACATACTAAGCACCATGGGTATTTTCTAAAACAAAAAAAAAAACAATTTTTAGAGGAAGTTTTAATTTACCTCACAAAAAATAATAACAATAATAATAATTACATTACGATTGAATTTTTAATTGAACATGTTCAACAATTTGTTAATAAAATAATATTCATATCCGTTTTATTATTCGTCGTAATGATAATTTTTTGTGTTTTTAAATTTAAAGATATTTTAATTAGTAACGTTGAATTAATTAATATTCACAAAAATTTAAATATAAGCAGACCTATATGTATGAGTAAGCTTAAAAACAATAAATTGAATATAATATTATGAAATAATGACTGAAATAATTTTGCATACCTTTTGAATATTAACAGTCATTAAAGCGACAATTCTAATCTCTTCGGCGCTTGTAGAAAATTATTTTTGTTTTAAATCTTTAGCGAGTTTCGATCACAGATCCAAAAATAGTACGTGGGAATCGTTTGTTTGAAAAAACTCAAAAAAGCGAAATGTTTCTAATATTTTCAAAATTTTACGTTTCTTTCAAAGTAATTAATGTTTTTTTGAAAATCTTCGGTTATTCGGTGTTACACATTACGCACATGTTGTTGATAATGAGTAAAATTTTCAAGTTTATAGTTATATGAGTTTTGAGGTTACGACTAAATTTCTAAAATCTAATTTATGGCACACTTTTTCGTTTTTACTTAATTTTTTCGTGTACTTTTCCTAACTCTTGGCCATATAATCGTTGGAAATTTTGAAAAATTATCATTTTTTTTTTTTTTTTTTTCAATGATAAAATTCTTTACTAGAAACCCATGGTACACGTATTGTAATTCGAGAACTTTTCAAGGAAAAAAAAAAAAACAAAAAACAAATTAAAAAACAACTAGCTTCTTCACTTCACTCTGCACCTAAAAAGTTACAGTACATTTTTTTGAAAATATATGATAAGTGAATAACGATGTTTTTTTTTACAAAATGAATTACAAAAAACCATTTACTCGTATTATTTACTAAGTATACAAGTAGTACAGTGTACTTAATTGAAAATTTCGTAGGTATTGAATGATTTTTCCCTACGATCTTGATTTAAGTGAATTCTCGTCATCGGCACACAGATAAGAATATTGAAATAGATTCGAAAATTAGATAAACGCTTGAACGCCTTGAACTTTTATGAGAAAACGGGGTCAATTATTGAAATGGCTGACACACTTACGCGTCTTTTTCTTCGTCTTAATCATTATTTCCGTTCACGTTTCACAACAGGATAACAAAAACCCAAGGGACTAAACCATTCAAAACTACGGTGCCTATGGCTCGGGAATTGGCAAAATGCGAGATCATGAATATTTTATAATAATAAAATTGGCGTCTACGGCGTTTAAACAATTAAATATTATTGCATTGACTCTATAATAATATTATTATTATTTATTTTAACTATATTATTATTTAACTTTAATGTCATTATTACGTTAACTAAAAATAACTCTAAAAAAACATTATTTTCGCTATTTTCCCTCATCATATTATTCAAATTAATTGGTATCCGAAATTAAATACAAAAATATAATATCATTTTTCTGCTTAACGGTTAGTCAAAAAAAAAATGATTTTCATATAATGCATACGAATTTAATCACATTTCAAATATACTACTTAGGTGTGTGCATATTTTGAAGCCTTAAAAGTTAATTGGTTTACGAAATGAAATGTAGCCGCCGTCAATACCTTAAGAAAATTAAATTGAATTTCGCTTATTTTTAAAATAAATAATTAAAAAAAAATAATAATAATTTTCTTGATGGATACCTCTCCTACTGGTATGATCGTCAAAACTTGTAAATCAACTCAAAAATAAAATCATAACTCTGTAACTATAATAAGTATGAACAGTATGAACTTTCAAACTTTAAATTACACTAAACAGTGTGTTAAATCAATGAAGATTTTATTCTAGATATTAATTCGAGTTACACTTTTTATTTCAAAAAACAAAACAAGTCTCCAACAAACCAAAACGTAAAACATTATGAAATTAAATTTAAAACATTAGATACATTTTTTTTTTAAAAATGAAAATCACAGATTAAGACAGATACTAGAATACATTTTAATTAATTAAAATATTAGTGAAAAAAAAAAAAACAAATTATTACATGTTAACTGTGGCTAATCGATTCGTGCAATTTATCAAGTGCCAATTATTATAATATTAAAATAGAATAATTCGAATTTAAATTCGAAGAAAAATACATTTTCTTATTCGTGTATATTTTTCCACGTTTTTATTATTTTATTACGCTTCACAAAAAAGATCTTTAAAAAACTAATGCAAAAACATTTCCGTAGTCGAAAGTCTCTCAAAGTCAATTATTATTATACAACTACGAAAAAACGGCCCTAGAATTAAAATTTCTGCTCCGACATTTTTTTATATGGTTTCCAATTTTATTTGGATGTTCGACAACACGTTTCCCTCCTCCTCAGACCATTAATTGTCATCTGTAGATTTTCTCATTTTATGATTTAATTTCTACCTATTGTGTACGTTGTTTAAACCGGTGCACAGTTCTAAATTAAATAAACCACGTGAAATAATAACATGATGTTAATTTCTATTAACATATTATGCTAATTGCTAAATTTTTTATTTTCTTTCGAAAAAAATTCTTACATAACATAGCGAATGGATATTACAATGGATATTTGGGTTACATACCGTTGTACTTGTCTGTAATGAGATGAAAATCAACTATTTGGATCTGGTGGGACAGCATTAAAATATATGAAACGACACAATATGAAGCTGCAAACTTGGTTAAATGAAATTTTTCCAATCGCAAAAATAAAATAACTTTATTTTATTTTATTTTAATCGTGACGAGAAAATTAAATCGTTAAATTTTTGAACTAGCATTGATTTTCTTTTCAAAACACGCGAGGTTTCTAAATTGTTATTTTATAAAAATACAAAAGTAATGAATGAAAAATAACAATTAACTTTTAAACGAAGTAATTTCACACATTTCAAAATATAATTTATAACCTATAATTTGTCAAGGGTTTTTGATAATAATAAAATGCATAAAATGCATGAACGAAAACAACTGAATCAAAATCGTAGAGACACGAAGTATTTATGTGTCGATATGGATAAGAAATTCTCGGTCATTATCACATTTTTCTAGAAGAAGTAAATAATTTTATTGTTTATAAATAACTTGTATTCTCACAAAGGATGTATGTAAAGGTAATTCAACGGTATGAACACAAAAATTGTAATAAACATTTATTTTCTGAACTATTATCAAAATTTACTACATCCGGCGCGTAAACAATAGAATGGGTACATTTTTTTCGTTTTTCACTGAGAGGACCTCTTTAATTTTTATTGTTCTATTATTTTGGATCTCCAATTATGATTTCGTTGATTTTCGACATAATTATCACACCGCCTATTTAAATTAAAGTGAAATAAAATTCAAAAAATTTTTATACTATATAAAAATAAAATGTAACCTTCGTCTAGTGTGAGCTAGCCTGAGCTAGTTTTTAAGAATAACAACGTCGTTAATGAATCTATGTATTATCCTCTAACGTTTTCTAAAAAAAAAAAAAAAAAAAAAAAAAAAAATAAATATTAAAAGTAAAGCTTAGATACGATTTGTTAAAACCATATACATATATTATTACGTTGGTATGCTTATCCCAAGGTCGAAAATATTATTCGTTTTTAATGTACAAAAGGTAATAATAATTTATGAAAACTTACCAAATTCAGAAATATTCTAAACACTGAAATATGTAAATATAGTTAAAAGATCATCAAATACAATTTGCAAGTACAATACGTTTTTGTGACAAATATTACAAGTCGTAAAAACGGACAAATATTAGAATAACTGTAGAATACAATAAAATAAAGTACCTATAGTAATTTTTATTTTGTTAAACATTCTGTACGTTATTATAATATTATTATTCTCGACGTGAGAAAAAAATTGTTCTAATAATACCGCATTGTACCCACCGCGTTGTGTAGAAAAAAAAAAAAAAAAAAAAAAAATACACAATTCGTCGAACACAAACGAATAATAATATGCAAACACAGATTGCGACAACAACACCGTACGTCTTACACGATAATAATAATAATAATAATATATTATATACTTAAAAGTGCACTTTATCCGCTCGAGGTGGAAAAAAAAAAATTGTGCATAGCACTGTCCACGCGAAATTAACAATAATAATAATAATAATAATAATAATAATAATATATTATCTCTGTATCGTATAAGTGCATGCGATTTGTCGGGTCACTGCCCACGAACACACGCGTCCGACTACAATATGATGTATTGTTAATATAGATGATTTGCAGATCCGCGTCATGGACATTGCGTCGAATTTACTTTTGGCCGCCCCGGGACATTATAATATTATACATCGTGAAAATTATCGTTTCAGAAAAACCCCCCAATTAAAACAACACCCTCTTTCCTTTCACAGCACCGATAAATACTATTTTTTTTTTTCCTGCACTTTTATACGGATTTCACTGAAATTTTTTTCTCTGAAACTTTGTCATCCCCACGCAAGCATCTTTTAAAAATGCTGCCACCCCGGGGAAATTGTCTTCATTCTCTCCCCCTATTTCGATATCGCGCACCACTACACATAACACTTTCTCTACAGCAGCAGTGTTTCGGGGGTAAAATTAAAAAAAAATCAAAGAACTACGTCTATAAAGAACAATATGTCAATAAAACGTGTCGAAAAACAAATTTGATTACACGTTATCACGTGCGTAAAGTAATAATTTTCGTTCAAGGTGCGAATATATCACACGAACCGCTGTGCATTGCTAATTTATCAATAAAGTTAACATAAATTAATTATTCATATATTCACGTTGACTAATAATTGCAATAATTTCAATAAAACTTTATACACAACAACGAGTGCGCGAGAATGTTATCGGGGTTGTTTTTACCTGAGAATGTTTGTGATTACAAATTTCGTTTTTTTAGGGTTGTTGTTTTTTTTTCTATTTCAAACCTAAGTTCGCTATGAGATCTTAATATTATAAATAATGTCAAATAATATTCTAAAAAAGCCGGACATACTTCGCACGCTTGGTGGGATTTCCTTGACGGGTGTATTGAATTTTCAACAAACGATAAGTCTCATTTCTTCAATAAAACGATTCTGAACGAAGGAAGTTAATAATAATATGAAAAATAAATGTTAGAAAAATGTCCAAAATTTTCTCGCGCCAAAATCTTTCTTATAGTTTTGATCAAAAAACGATGGTTTCCGAGTCGTTTTTGTCAAATTTTTCAAAAAAAAAAAAAAGAAATTGAAGAATTGAGAAATTCAAAAAGTGACCTCTTTAAAGTACAACGTAGAGGCGAATACGGTTTCAAAAAGTTCCTGATCGAAACTTTTGGACGAGTATTTCCACGCGAAAAGTTGTACACAGATACCAAAAAAATCAAAACGTTCGTTGTGAGTTCTCACACGAGAATTTGAGGCGATCACCCTGCGCAGGACACCCCTTGCAGGGCGTTTTTTACCCCCTCCCCCCCCACCGGGCGCGACGCTCGCGCGTTTTCGCTTACCTTCCGTCCGAAACCGTGTGCCGCCGCGGCCGATTCCTGGCGCATTGTCGTCCTTCGGGCGGGCAACGCGGGGGGGCTGCGATCCCTTTAGGCTCGCATCATTTTGCCGCCGCGAGCTGCACGGAACCGCGCGCGAAACGCCGCCGCGATCGAGTCTGTTTATTTTTTTGGCGTTTTAAAAATATTACGGAGGACAAACGATCCGCGGATGGGGCGCGGACGAAACGCGCGCGCGTTCGACGAGACGAAATCGATATTAATATTATTTCAAAACAGAAGCGACACTTGTAGGAAATAAAAAAAAAAAAAAAAAGAAGAAGAGGCAAAAACTAATTATGTAATATTATTAAATACGAGTGTTGTTGATGTAACAACGAGACAGTAATAATAAATAATAAAAATTTATTGCGTTGCGATACAGTGTCGATCGGACGTTCGACCTGTTGCCGTCGCGGTACCGCTATGAAAACGCGAGCGATCAGCGCGCGCGCGCGTGTGTATGTATCCACGAGTATCGCGGAAGGCCGCTGCCAATTTGTCACTCTACTACGGCGGCACCGGGCTAAATACGCCGCCGCCGTCGCCTTCTCCTCTTTCCTCCCCACTTCCGCCGCCGCGCGTACGCGCCATCCACACCGTCGTCCGCGTGTTCTAGGTATACGTAATAATAATAATAATAATAATAATTAGAGGTCGGAATTAACTGCGAAAATAAGAAAGATGCTAATATTCAACATAAAAAAAAATTAATTAATAATAATATTCTTTGAAAATTCTAGTTAAATATTATTATGCGAAATATAAATACGCTTTTACAATAATATTATAATATTCTCATAAATTCAAAATAATGTGCTTTTGTATTGCGAAAACACGCCTTAATCTAACTCAGAGGTTCCCAAAACTTTTTATGGTACGACCCGTTTTGGGCATTTTTTCAATTTTGGTCACCCACAACAATAATCGAATGTTTTTTTTTTTTTTTTTTCCTGTTCATAGATAAAAAAATAAAAAAGACACTGAATAAAAATATATTTTTCAAATTTCTGTAATATTACATTTCCACAAAGTTCGCCAAATTTGGACTAGCTTTTCTTAAATTTTGCAAAAGTATTGAGAATTTTGAATAATTCGACTACCCTAAAATGCCATCTAGATATAAATTCTGACTAAAAAAGTTGCTTGTCAAAACTTTTGGAAAGTATTTCTATTCGAAAAAGTGTACCATTGGAAAAAACTTGCTTCTCTACACCACTCAGAATCTAAAATTTACAATGCATGCGACCCACCAAAAATTAAACCGCGACCCACTTTTGGGTCGCGACCCACAGTTTGGGAACCTCTGATCTAACTGATATTTTAAAGTCAATTAACGCGAAACAGTTCTATAATTTACTGAAATATTTTGTTTCTTTTAATAAACAATACAAATTTAATAAATAATTTAGCTATTAACTCAGCATTTTATGAACTCGATAAAATTACAATATTAATGACACATTTTTTAACTAAGAAAATTATTCTATTCATAGTTTTCTCAATAATAACAGACTAAACTTATTTAACATTATATTATTATTATAATATGTATTTTTTGTCAGTGGAACACAAAATTTCCAAATTCCATAAAATCAATCATAATATTCTCTAATATTCTTTTATCTTAAAATATTCTCAAATATGCGAAAAAAAACGTTTGCCATTGATTTATTTGTTTCAAAATTTGTGAAGATTTCGAATCCCCCCCGTCTGACTGCATACACTCAAAAAAAAATAAATATGTAAAAGAATACAATTCCGACATCTAATAATAATAATATATGTACTGTATTATATATACGTGTACACGACAATGCGACGCGATACTAGGGGCGGACTGAGAATAAAAATCGCCCCCCTCCCCTCCGGGAAAATCGAAAATTTCGGCCCAAAATTTGTTATTAAATTTTTATTTATTAAACACACACACACACACAAAATACTTATTTTTAAGTTATTTAAAAATATATTGTTCGCTGTACATTGTACAATAATCGCCAAAATATCGACTAACAGGTACACAGTACCCCCCCAGGGGCCAACTGGGAATAAAAATCGGCCCCGGGGGGAAACAGAAATCGAACAAATGTAAGAGTCTCTAACTTTTTAGATTCTGAACGAAATGAAGAAGCTAGTGTTTTTACAATGATGTATAGATTTTTTTTTTCTGTGTACATATTTTCGTATGGAAATACTTTGTCCAAAAGTTTCGATCAGCAACTTTTTGAAACCGAAATTGCCTCTAGATGGTACTTTAAAGAGATTATTTTTTAATTTCTCAGTCCTTAAATTTTTTTTGGAAAAAACTACCCAATAGTTAACAAAAACGACTCGGAAACCATTATTTTTTGGTCCGAACTATAAGAAAAATTTAAACATAGATTGAAAATCATATAAAAAAGATTTTGGCGCAAGAAAATGTTGGAAATGTGAAAAAGACATTTTTTTTTCTTTTTATATTATTAACTTCTCTCGTTCAGAATCATTTTATTGAAGAAACGATTTATCGTTTCTTTAAAATTCAATACGCCCGTCAAGAGAATCCCACTCGTCGTGCGAAGTATGTCCGGCTTTTTTGTTATTAGTTCTTACATTTTGAATTTTTTTTTTATTTTAAAAATTGAAAATATTATGCAATTTTACCCGTACACAGGTTTAATTACAATTTTATTTTTATTAAATCCATCGGGTAAATTTTTATTTCAGAAGAACTTTAAATTTCAAAACACAAAGTAAGTATAACAGTAATTGAACAAATAATATTATAATGTTGATGAATCTAATATACGGTATAACTGTATACTTTCCACGTGCGCGCACTGGCGCCTTAGATTACAAATATAATAAAATGCTATAGACAATATTACAGAGATATGACACAAACAAATTTGACATTCCTCTTCGAGCTATATTGCAATTTCTGTTTATAAGAGATGAAAATCGTAAACAAGCATATTATGTTCAGTTATAACAGTATTATATTAATTATAAACGAACACTTAGAATTAAATTCATGATAATCGGTTTAATCCATTTTTAGATTCTGAACAAAGTGAAGAAGCTAGTGTTTTTACAATGATGTTTATTTTTTTTTTTTTTCTGTTAACACTTTTTCGTATAGAAATACTTGTCCAAAAGTTTCGATCAATAACTTTTTGA
>JAIPRM010012279.1:0-12221 GCA_025469315.1 Stegophylla sp. TES_Ste_2020 | reverse complement strand
TAAAGAGGTCATTTTTTTGAATTTCTCAATTCTTCAATTTTTTTTTTTGGAAAAAACTACCCAAAATTTGACAAAAACGACTCGGGAATCATCATTTTTTTGATCCAAATTTTATGAAAATTTAAACTTAATCCTATAAAAAAGATTTTGGCGCGGGAAAATTTTGAAAATGTGAAAAAAAAATTTTGGACATTTTTTTTATTATTAACTTCCTTCGTTCAGAATCGTTTTACTGAAGAAATGATTTATCGTTTCTTTAAAATTTAATACGCCCGTCAAGAGGATACCACCCGTCGTGCGAAGTACACCCGTCGTGCGAAGTATGTCCGGCTTTTTTTAATATAAATACAAAATGCGACGACAATGATAACTATAAGACAATTTTCAAAGGTGTACTTGGGTATATCATTTTCGACGAAATTTTAAGGTGGGATTTTCGTATTTATAATGTGGTAATGTTAGCTGACCGGGTGCTTCGCTCCACAAATCAAAAATATCCCTCGACTAATTTCGTAGCGTGGGGACATTTCGGATTGAAAATCGGCAATTGCTTATACTTTTTATCACGTATAATTTATAAGAGTCGATAGCTACAGTAGCAGTTGATAGCAGTAGCTGGCGGAATCGATAGACGACGAAATCGATACATGATTTTTATATATTTTTCTTGACGGAATTTACATGCATCTGCACCTTTTTAGTTTTTTTACATGAAAATTTCAAGTTTGGAATTTACTATAAGCCGTTTTTTTTTTTTTTTTTACCTAGTCGTTTCGGGCGCAATTTACAATCGCCACTTGTATCACGTTATTATATGTTTTAAAAATTTTGAATTGGGGATGAAGGAGAAAAATGTCCATATTATTGTACATTTTAAGATTGTAATGTCTACTTTACCCGATTCGCACATCACCCGATACACGCATAATCAATTTAGGTAGGTGTACATTAATTTAATTTATTATATGTATTTCGTATTTATTTAACAATACATTTTGTGTATGTTTTTTGGAAATTACGTCATCGAGTATCGTGCCGTTTTCAGTCACGTATAATATAGATATATATAACACAATATTGTTTGGAAACGTTGCCGCTACAGCGTTCGGAAGGACTCGTTTTTTTTTTTTTTTTTTTAGTAATTATTTTTCCAATTAAAACCGAGTCGTCGTAACGTACAAAATAATATTATGTAACTAAACCGATTTCACTTGATATTAAAATAATTATTAAACTACCCCCCGATGCCAAAAAACCGTAAATAATAATAAAATACTTGTTTAATTGTTATTAAATTTCACAGATGCCCACGAATGACTAAAATACGCGTGCAAATATAGTCTAATAGTTGTGAATATAAAATATGATATTACTGTATTCAACAACATATTATTTTGTGAACATGAAACCGCACGAAAATTACCTACGCTGATGTGAATATATTTTAATATAAAACTTGGGATTTCCTCTGCATACGGGTCACCCACGAGTGGAGGATGACCCGAAACGCGCACAAACATATTATGTATAATACATATAAATTTGAATGATGCTTTTTACACCGAGAGTAACTTCCGTCGTCGTTAAAACGTTGTACTTATAATTGGCTCTGTTCCCTTTGTATACGCGACGCACATAATAATAACATGTATACTAGGGCGGTCCTGAAAGTTAAATCTGAGAAATTTTAAAATTATAATACTAAAATATTTTGTTCGAATATAGATAGAGATCGTATAATAATGTGTACAAAATTTCAGGTAAATCGATTAAAGTTGATCCGTGCCGCAAGAGGGTTGAAATTTCGACTCGGGGGTAGTTTTACGGCTTTATCTATTTATCTCAAAAACAATTCAAATGACAAAAAATAAGTTAATTCAAAAATCTATTATTAAACTCCGAAAATAGGAAAGAATAACATTTTTTTTAAGTCTTTCGGCAAAATCGAAATATTTCGTCAAGTTTTGTATATTAGACGAACTGTTTGTGTTCTACAAAAATGTGTCATATTATAAAAAAATTGTAGATAGTTTATTTTTCAATAAATTTTACTTGAAATATACTTTTGTAAACTCATCGGTCGGATAAAGTATTTGAACAAAATTTCGAACAAATTTAGGAATTTTAATTTTTTTTTTGCTTCACAAACAAAGACCAATCTAAATTGCATACAGGCGGCAGGCACTATATTGTGCACGCGACCAACGGGACCAACCGACGCACGCGGACCGCTAAATCGGATCTTAATTTTAATTGGAGATTATGTTCAATGCGATTTACACGCGCGAAAAATAAAGATTATGGACCGCGGCGTTTCGATACGGCACCAAAATTGTTTAGGGGTTGTTATATTTTACGCGTTCAATTGTGTCGCGCGATGTGAAACGATTTAAAAACGTGTTATTATTATTGTTATTATTGTTTTTCGGGACCATTTACTTTTTATTTTCCCCTTTGTCGTTTTCAGAAATTGTACAGAGAGTGAGAGAGAGAGAGAGAGAGAAAAGTGATACAACACGTTCAAAACTGAATTTCTCGAGAAAATTAATCGAATTCGTCTGGAATCCTAATTTTCGGCGAATCGAAAATTAAAATATACAACAATTAGTCGAGTGAATTTTAATATTATAATTTGACACGCGGAATATGCGGAAACGTGGGTGTGACACTTTTGCCGTCGATACATAAAATGTGTACATACAAACCGTTGGTCGACAGAATACGATGATTATATTTTACCGCAATAAAATTGATTGTAAATAACAACAACTCAATGTAGTTCTGGTGTAATTGAAGGACGACAAACTTTTTTTTTTTTTTTTTTTCTATACGTGTTCGTATAAAAAAGTAGGTAAAATAAAATTAAAATAGTTAAATTTACGACTCTTCAAATTTTGATTTATTCAATGTCCATTTTGATTAACGTAATAAATTGACTTAAACCGACGAATGTCATTTGAAATTTATCGTACAATAAAAACTCAGATTACTAGTGAATTCGAAACGGGTGATATGAATAATAATAGAAATCCAAGCTCACCATGAAACATTCATCGAAAATTGTTATAGCTTTGATACATATATTTTTTTTAATTATATCATAATGTTTAGCAACATAATTTTGTTTTACACGTCATCCTGAATATTTCCAAAGATAAAATATAAAATAAAACGGTTCAGTGATGACCCACAATTTTAAAATATTGATTTGGTTGCAAAACTTCACATATTATACTTCTAAACGTATTAACATATTAATATATGTTGTAATGGACCGTTAATAATAGTAGATCAGTTAAGATGTAAATATTTTACACAAAAATCACAGACAACACTAACATACATAATAAACCGACTGATGATGAACAGAATACAGATTGTTTAATTTCATTAATTTTTGAGTTTAAAAGTTACAAAATGTAAAACAAAACGTATGAATATAGTGCATGGGCTTCGGTCACAAGTTGAAGTATATAAAAAATAATCCTGTAATTATGTTCTGAATTCGAAAACGGAAAAAATATGACAATATGAAATTTGGTTATGAGGCACATAATGCAATTACTGATCGAAAAAAAAAAAGTCTGCTTACACTATAAATATATCCGATTTTGGATTAAATAGAAAATGTTTATTCGTTTACAATCATCTTTCAAACACAATAATCGTTACGTTAATTTAATAAATTAATTATAGAAGATTTAAGTGTTTTAAATTGAATACAAACGAACATCACAACCTTAGTTTATGCTCAGAAATGATTTAAATATGCGGTTCTCAAAAAGAAAATATTATGTAATGAGAAATTTCGAAATATCTAATGGTAAAAGACGTCTTTACAACGAAATTTCGATTCATAATATAATTTATAATTAGTGAAATACCAATTTTCTGTAAAGCATTGTCGCCGAATAATTAACAACAATATGTCACAACGAAACGAGAATTTGGTGACATTTTGCTCGAGAAGTGTGTCGTATAGCCGGGATTCCAGAAAACATAATTTTATCATTCTAGGTCAACATCACTTTTTACTCACAAACGTCTGTAATAATACAATATAATAAATACACAACTCTGATGCGAAATCATTATTGCATTTGATTGAATTTGCTATATTATGCATTATATAGTTCAGGGGTTACCAACTGATTATTGTTGAAGGACCATATATATAAAGTATCTGAAAATTTTTTACGGGCCATAAAAATCTAAAGTACATTTTATTATCGATTCCGAGTGAAGAGAAAATGCTAGTGCTTTTACACAATGATCTTTTTTTCTTTTTATGGAATAACTTTTTCGTAAAGACAAAACTTGTTCACACAGAAACTTTTAAGATTAGAAATCGCGTTCCGACAATACTCTACAAGTTCGAAGAAGTCGTGTTTCAAAATCATCAATACATTTTCCAAAACACGTGGAAAAACTTCCGAAAAAATTGGTAAAAACACGAAATACAACAATAGTGAATTACCGATGGGGAATATATTTTTCAAACAAATTTCACAATATTCGGGATAAATATAAAATAATTGTTGAATTACCTTGTTCTTTGTGAGTATTTATCAAAATATGACACTTTTTAATTTATGATATTATTAACAACAGACAATTCGACAATATCTCACTTAAGTATAATTATATCTGATGAACCAAGAAACGTTTTGTAAATCATAAGTCACCATTTCTTAAAAATCGTTTAAAGTGTAAAATTCGTGTGAAACTGTTAAATTACAAAATCAATAAATTACAGCACTATTATACTACTACACTATTACAACTTTTCTTGAGTTTTTAGGGCCGTATACAGCCCACGGGCCGCCATTTGGTGACACCCTGCATTATATCATTGTAAATAATACAAAATTAACGAATTTTCGGTTAGCAGAGTATTACTATACTTCAGTGCCTACTCTTTAACATCGTGTAATATTTCATATATTACAAATTGATGACAAATAACAATAATAATAATAATAGATTAATAAAATTCGTTAAAGTAATATTATCGTTAGGATTAAAGAGTCATTTATTATGATTTTGAAATGCACGACTGCGTTCGAGAAGATGTGTGCATATATCACGGTCTCCGCGAAATATCGTTTTAAAGTTAAATATTGAACAGGATATTGAACGGTTTTGCCGTTTGTTTTATTCGTTTAGACGCGCTTAGATTTATTAATGTACCCGTATTTCACACGAGTGGTTTCACCATTCAGGCATAAACATATAACGTCGATGCGGCGTACTATGTTTTCATTTTATTTATTATGTTTGGTAACTGGATTTCGTCTCGTAGACCGAGCGACGACGACGGCGATGCGGTGCTCTTCGAGTGTAAACTCAGTGAATTTCTTCGAACGAACCGCCAAAACGTCTCGATCCGGGGGGGGGGGGAGGAGGATTATCACCGTAGAACTGTTCGCGAGGGCAGTCGCCAACTACTACAGTGTTGAGTTGAGCATAATAATATAAATTTATCTAGACAAATAATTTATTATCTCTTATCTCATCCAGATGGGTAAGATAAAATCAAAAAAATGTTAATTCGATGATTTCGAATCTCAGATAAAAAAAAAATCGCGTTAGCCGTACTAAATAATTTATAGATAAATAAATTCCTAATCGTTATTATATTTTTTTATGATAATTATAATTTGTTGTGTAATCTACCAATTTAATACAATCATGTAAAATAGACACATCTATTGTCTCAAAGAAGTCTCCGATACACATATTTTTAGAAATTTGCAAATGAAAAACGTCTAATATAACTTTTTTATTTTATGTAACACTGTTGGTAAGTATAGTATTAATTTTTTTAACCATAAATGAACATGATAAAAAAAAAAATTATCTTTTTATTTATCCAGCTAAGTTTTAGTTATATTTTATCTTAGCAAATTATTAAAAACGTATTTTTTTATGGAGGAGCTGAGAACCGAAATTATTTTCACACTCTTTATAACGTGACTCATTATTTTCCTTTTTTCATCGTCAATGAAAAATAAACCGAGTTATAGGACCTTAAGTTGTCCGTAAGTAACCCGCATCTACTTACTTCTATTTTCTCGAGCCAAGCCCACGTGTAAAATAAACAAAAAGTTTTTATGAAAAGGCAATGTGAAGGCGAAAACAACAGCTTTCGAGAAGACAATAAAGTTGTTTTGTTAATTAAAAATAAAAATGAATGTCTAGAAACTAGATATATTATGCAGTTTGAACTTCAACAATTTATTCGATTATATAAAGAAAAATTCACTTCAAAATAAAATTCTCAAGAAATTTTCGTTTACTTCCCACACTTGTAACATCATATTTTGGATTTTCATGAATCATAAAATTCTAATTATATTTGTGCTGATGGTGTCATGAAGTCAGAGTACAAAGTTGTGTTTTTAGTACTTCCTGACTTTCTTGCACAAAAAAAAAAAAAAATGAAAACGTACATTTTGATTTTACACTTAAGTCACATACAGTCAACTGAATTACAACCGAAGGGTCGTATATGTTATTATTAGGGCTGGAAAGTGCATTTTCTTTTTTTTGGTGATTGTGATACATAGCTTTGTAAGTATATAATTTGAATTATGTAACGACAAATCCATGTATGAAACTTTTATTTTGCATTTTTTGACGTTTTTAATTTTTTAGGTCATTTTTTTTTTTTGCACTTTTAAGTCATAATTTCCTTTTTTAGTTCATTTTCCGTTATATTTAATCAAATTCTGTTAGTTAACATCTTTCGAAAACCTTTTTTTTTGTTTCACACCAGCTGAATATACGTCAAATTTAAAAAATTTTTAAAAAATGTTTCAGGTGAATTGCATTATACAAAATTCAAATCCAACCAACAATTTTATTATTTTTTTTTTTTTTATTAAATAATTATATTAATTTACTAAAGTAATTATTTATAATATCAATATAAATATAAAAATTAAATAAAAAACTATTTTAAGTGGGTTTTATATTATAATTTTTGGCATTTTATATTGCATTTTTCGCGCATTTTAAGTGCATATTTTTCATTGCATTTTTTTTTTTTTGACATTTTTAATGCATTTTTCAAGATATTTTAGTGCATTAAATTCACAGCCCTAGTTATTTCTGTTAGTATTGCCATTTGATACGGCCAATAATGTCGAACAGTTTTCATGCAATTAAAACAAAAAAAGAGATTTTATTCATTTTCATAAAAAAAAAAAAAAAAAACGTTGAAACGCATTTAGGAATTTCCACATAAAACCAATATTATGATATAAACCCGTCGTCGAATATGATAATCGCGCCATCGCATTGTCAAAGTACAATTTGCTCGATTCGGTCGGGTGTGATGCCGCAATATTTACGTCCACAAAGGTCGCCAATAGATAAAAAAAAAAAAAAAAAAACGATACATTGGTTAAAACCTACTGTTCGGTTTACCGAACAACAGTTATAATAATAAAATAATATTATCATATACCTATTATGCGACGAGCAATATCGTTATGTCAATTAAATTATTTCGGTACACGCGACGATAAATCGCTGCTTTATTGTACCTGCCGATATGGCACACGACCGCGCGAGCAATAATATTATTATAACTAGGGCCCGGATTTAAATCGCACTAAAAACCGTCGAAAAATGGTACAAAAACAGCCAAAAATGCCCTTAAAAGTTAGCAATTTACTGTAAAAATGCATTTTACCATGGAAATACCCGTAAAAAGGTCCTTTGTGTTTTTATATTTTAATTTGTTTTCTCATTTTCCATCTGCCAAGTCTAGGCGGCATCCATAAGTAAAGATGAAATTATCGAAATTACATAGAAAGATTTCTAGATATTTTTAAAGAAAAACCCAAAAAACATGTATAATATTTTCAATTGTAGTTAAATTATATTTAAATCATTGATTCGTATTATGTACAGATACCTATTCATTATAAAAAAATTGTAAGTATATTGTTGAAATATGCCTTTAAATGAATAAAATGGCCGAGAAATTCTAAAATATGCTCTAAAAATGAAAAAACGCAGAAAAATACTAAATAAACGTTTCACTTTTGAGTTCTCTGTTACATGAAACAAATTATGTAAGTACTTGGAAAGCATTGCCTAAGATCACCAAAATAAATATGCGTTTTTTAGTACTATAGTACTAGATGAAAACGAAAGTGTAACTTAACTGTTCCAAATTGTAATACAGTTTATGGGTCAAAAAGTCCGATTTTTTATGGCGTATCTTTATTGCGTAAATATCATATTAAAATTGATAATTTTACTAGTTAATATAAAAAATATATTAATTTTACAATAAAAATTATTACTCTTGGTTTTATTGCATTGTTCTATAATTGTTTTCATTACTATTTATTTATCCTTCTTTTTTTTTTTTTTCTATTTTGTTTTTTAATTTATATTAAGAATGTTTTGTAATTACGATAATTTATTAATTTAATTAATTAGTGTAGTAATAAGTTCTGGAGATTGAACTCGACCCAACCGTTTACAAGTTAGCTTTTTAGTTGTTTATTATTATTATTATTATTATTTTGCATTGGAATCCTGGCCCTAATCATAACGTCCGGTAAATTCTTGTACATTTTCGTCTGCGACCATCGAACGCTGATAGCACACACGATTGGCGTGCGTAGAAGCAATTATATTAATATTATCATTGTTATTATTATTATTATTATTATAATTAACTCCGGTGACACGGATGCAAATCACCTGATTTGCAAAACAACATTGGTAGGTGTACCATCGTGTACTATTCGACGGCGGTCGTATATGCAAAATACTACTGTATTGATTGTTCCCGCAAAATGTACAAGTAATATATGTGTGTGCGTGCGTGCATATGTTAAACTTATCGTTTATCAAATTACATTTTCGCATATACAAGTAATATTCCTACCATTGTTCCCTTTAAGAAAACTTAATCGTTCGAAACGAGGCTTATTTTAGGATTTTTTTATTTTTTTTTTTTTTTTGCGTTTCAAGTACCTAAGCAAAACTTAAACACTCAACCCCCTCCCCAAAAAAACCACTTCCTGTACATTATACGTGTTTGTTAATTTGTATAAAAAAAATATATACGAATACATTAAAACTCGTCGTTAAAACTATTTTTAATACCTAGGAAAAAAATGAATAAAATAACTCAATGGTATTTAGCAATACTTAGTTACTAACCGAGAATGGGTGAGATAACTAGTTTCTCGAGTAGTTTCTTAACTCGTTAAGGTGAGTTAGTATACAGAAATAAAAGTGAAGATTAAAGTTAAGAGATACTTTTTTTTAAAAAACCATTCAAACTGAACGAACATATTATACATTTACATTAGATGTAATGATATTATGTAAAAATGACAATTTCATATTTTTAGTTTTTCGATAAATCGTCTTCCTTTACAACAACGTGCAGTTGTGAATATAGTATTTTGTTTAGATGAGTGGGTCTAAAATTTTCCAAAATAGGTAAAAATAAAATATAAAATTCAAATTAGATTACAGTCAACAATATTGCAATTATTATTGGAAAACGCGTTTTCTTCATTTAACACCTTTTTAAGGTCCCTTCACACAAATTCAACATTGTAACGATTACAGTGACCTACTGAGGTTTTTTTTTATTATTTGTGTAACTACGAATATAAAATTTTACAGAGGGGAGCAGGCCCTTCGGTTTCTCCTCGAATACACTACTGATGTCACACAGTATTACACAGAAAATACAAAAAAGACATTTTTTTTTTGAAATATATTTCTATCTATACCCCTAGATATTTCATGGAACTATTAGTTTACACTGTTCATATTATATTTTTAGTGACTGAAAACAAAATGTTCTATAATCTGTAATTAAAGTGACTCCAGAAATATGTGATAATTCATATCACATAAGTAATGGAATATGACTTATTGGCGATTTCTTGAATTAAAACTGCAATTTTTTTCAAATTGTGTAAAATGTGTCCAAACGCACGACGTTCAGATAAACTTTAGTTTTACAAGAATAACGGTCGGAGAAAACGACGGTGTTCTATCGAACAAAAACGGATAGAAAAAAAAAAAAAAAAAGAGAGAGATAAAAAAAATTCTGAACACCCGTGAGACAGTTTGATAATCAACACTGTACTCTAAATCAAAAAAAAAAAAATAATAATAAGTGCGTCGTTAGCAACTCGATTTACACTGGCTGAATAAACTGATTGCTTTTCAACCACTTGGTCGTTGACAATATTAGATATTAAAATAGTGAAATCTATCATCGAGAAGAGACAATCGTTTAAATTATAAAAAAAAAAACAAAAATCAACGACGGCGATGACGTCATACCTTTAGTAATCAAAACGTCGCGGTTCAGGGTCAGAAAAAAAAAAAAAAAAAAAACGTTGTGTACGTACATGAATTATATACACGTACACACACATATATATATATATATATATAGGAAAATCGTGTTTTTTCACTCTGCCACGCACACACTGTACCCGTTCCTATAAAATATGCGATGGGAATACCTACTCGACAGTGGTCGTTTTAATTAAACCTCAGCAAAGTGATACGGACATAAAAAACAAAACGAAAAAAAAAAAAAAAAAAAAAAAAAAAAAAAAAAAAAACGTCTACACAACGATATTATTACATTGTACACACGTGTAGGACAGACGCGAAAACGCTTTTGGTGGCCGGGGAAAAAAAAAAAAAAAAAACAATAATTAAATAGATTTTTTAAATTTTATTTCATAATTTAAATAATATTACAAAGTATAATATTATTTTGTATACAGTGCGAAATAATCAATATAAAATTACTGTCTCATATAATATTATATAATGTGTATAATCGCGACACGGACTTGATGGCTTCACACGGCCATTACGTTCCCCGGTGAAATACTTTTCAGCACACTACCGATATACAAGTGGCGTATTTGAGGGGAGGGCGATGGGTGGATTGCCCCCTCCTTGGAGTCTTCTTTGATCGTGATGTGTAATTATTATACATTTATAATTTTATAAACGTTCACCTACCTTGGACTATTTTTTTTAAAAAGTAGATTTTATTTATACTTGTAAACAATAAGAGTGAATAATACTTAATTTGGAATTTTATTTTGAGTAAAATTAAGTAATACTCGTTAAAATTCGTTCAAGATTTCATTGACAACAATGATTTTTTCAGTGACAAGATATTTTAAACAAATTATTATATATTATTTGTTATGAAATACCTATTTCATTTAGAAATTATTAATTTATAACAACAAACATGTACTATCGAATTCTTTTGCTTTTGTCATAGTTAGGAATTTTTAAACACAAACAAAAAAATTATATGTTATCAATTTTATGAATATGACATGGTTATATATGGTTTATTTAATAACCTATTGAGGAGACTGAATGAAAGAAGCAATCTTTCTACTAAACGATTGATAGGCCAAGATTTGAACAATTATTTACAAATTTGTTTTAGGAGGTAAAAATGGATTTATGGGGCTAAGTCTGAACGATAATAATATGATGATGTGTACTGATATAATTTACAAATCGCCCCCTCCTTGGTTGAGCTTCAGATACGCTATGTACAGTTGTTGTTGTAATGTGACCACGTGATGTCATCATCATCATCATCATCATCATCATCACGAGTCTCGCGGCTGCGTAGAGTATAGGGTTACCACCTATCGTTAATATTTTTATCATTATTATTATTATTTTTTTTTTTTACTTTTTATTTCCTCCCCCCCCCGTCCGTCCGTCCGTCCGTTATCTTTTAAGTGCGTAGTTAGAGCACTCCTTTGGCATGAGAAACGTTTTGTCCGAGAGACGACGGGCTCCACCGTTTCCCCCTGGAACACGGCCAGAAACCACCATCCCAGCCGGCCCCGGAATCGATATCACCCCGGCCTCGTCTCCTCTGACTCTTGCACTATACGTACGCTATGCGCACACACACACACACACATACAACAATATATACACTCGCACACATAAATTCGTGTATGCTGGGTCCACTGGTTTTGTGTAAACGTACACATTTTATCGGGAACGAAAAGCGCGGCGAGGAGAGAACAGGAAAAACAAAAAAAAAAAATATAGAGGGCGAACGAGATGTGACCCGAAAGTTGTGTGTGTGTGTGTGTGTGTGTGTGTGTGTGTGTGTGTGTGTGTGTGTGTGTGTGTGTGTGTATGTGTATATATATATATATATATAT
>JAIPRM010012278.1:0-12221 GCA_025469315.1 Stegophylla sp. TES_Ste_2020 | reverse complement strand
AAGTTCGGATCAAAAAATGATGGTTTCCGTGTCGTTTGTGTCAAATTTTGGAAAGTTTTTTCCAAAAAAAAAAAAAAAAAATTGAAGAATTGAGAAATTAAAAAAATGACCTCTCTAAAGTACAATTTAGAGGCATATCTGGTTTCAAAAAGTTACTGATCGAAACTTTTGGACAAGTATTTCTATATGAAAAGTTGTACACAGAAAAAAAAATAAAATAAAAATAAACATCATTGTAAAAACACTAGCTTCTTCACTTCGTTCAGAATCTAAAATACTTTGATTTGATGATGCTTCATTGTTGAATATAAAGACTAACGAGAATATTCAATGCCAGTAAAATTGGCGAAGAATCAAAAAATTTCCGTTCTAGCAGACTGCAGCAAAGACTATTTTTACCATTCAAATAGGATTGATAAGTCAAAAATCTACAGGTAGGCGAGTTTTCGTGCTGTTCTATGCACGGAATGGTTTAGGTACGTTTCATAAACGCATCTGACGCCGAAAACATCATACAAGAGTAACGATGACATGTGCGCTATAGCATTTTTATGGTCTTATATTCTTATATTCAAATTGACCATTTATTTTATTACTCCCATTATTAAACTACATAATATTACGCTGAATAAAAATATTGCGTAATAACTAGGGTTCGGAATTGTATTCATTAAAAACATTTAAAATATTCACGCATTTATATATTGTACTTTACTTTCATATAAGTATATACAAAAATTTTAAAGTCTAATATTCACGAGTATCAAATTAAAACAGGTTTGAAAACGTAAAACAAAATTCGCAAATAAATTTAAATAAAATTCGCTTTACATTAAACAATTAATTAAACTAATAAAGTAATAACTAGTGGCAAATATGTTTTGCATAATTTATCATATTCAATTAATAAATTTTTTTTAAAAGAGAGAATTTTGTATTTATCACTCACTCCAAAAACCAAAAATACCTCGTGAAATGCTATGGAAAACCACCTTAGTGACAATATAGGTTATGGAAAATACATTTTCAAAAAGAGTAGGGATCGTATCTCGATCCCAGGGAATCGTTCGTTACACTCGCTCACCGACAGCATCTCTACACTCCATAAATAAAAAAAATCTTTTTTGAAATTAAAATTAATGAAAAAAATATTATTCATGTAAAATATATAAATCTTATAGACAAATAATTTGAAAAGAAATGAAAAAAATAAATATATTGTACGAATTTGGGTTCGAAGGCTGGTTTATTAATACTTAAATCTTCATTTTAACACTTCATAAGACGTATATAATAGTTATAAACTCAATGATCATCTAATAATTCTAATACAATACAGATGAAAAAAGACGAGATGCATATTACACGGATGGCGACGGGTACAGATAGATGAAATATGATTGAATTTAAAATTAATAATAGTTATCGATAAGCTGGATACATTTGTTTCATATATATGCGTCACGCATTCACAAACCCCATTCAACCGCAATACCACCGCCCCATAAAACCACGTGTATATCGTAGGAATAACAGCCAAGGATCGAAATCTCGAAATCATTTATAGTTGTTATTTGAAAACTACGCAGTAGATATTCATTGAGTTGGGTAAAAAAAAAAACAAATCCTCAAAATAAAATCGGAGTACCTCCTTTTAATATTAATTTATCAAATTTAAACAAAGGTTGACACTACTACAATCTTCACCACAGTAGGTGGTGGCAATTATTCGAATATTCTATCAATGAACAAGTAAATAATAAAAATCAAAAAAGAACATTTTTTTAACAGTCGACCATATTTTTATCTACCTGTTCTGTACCTTTAGAATATTTTAGAAATTTCATTATCCGATTGTAGGACTACAGATTTATACAAACATTAAATAGATGTACATAGAATTTATTTAGTAACAGTCCATATTGTGCAAATAACATATTGTTCAGAAAAATCTTTTTCTAGGGCAGATTGTATAAAAAAATACATCAATGTATTTGGTGGTATCTTTATATATATAACCACTCACATATATATATATTTCTCTAACAAAAATAGGCTTATTCCGCACCTATATATTTAAAATAGTTTAATAATATAATACTGTTATAGTAGTATACGAGTACCTATATTGGCCAAATAAATTAATTTAATTATAAAAACCGTACGTATCTTGCACCATGGGTATTCTTCGCTCTATAGTAGTTAGGAACACGTGGTAGATCAGGTAAATGTATTGAATTTTAAAGAAACGTTTTAAATAATTTTTTTAATCAACGATTTTGAGTGCAGTTTCAGAGTAATATACAAAAGTAGGAACATAATAAATTGTCAGTTTTATATCGAGTATCTTTAACAATTCAATAACAAAATAATTTATATCGATTCAATTATTTCTGAAAAATCCTTTTTTCGTCTGTATTACACTATATTTTGTATTAATGAGTAAACATTTCAAATTTATTATAGGTACTGTTTTAGCATTGGAGTTACGACGAAATTAATATCATCAAAATCTAGTTTACGGCTTATTTGTTTTTCTCAAATATTCGGTACTTTTTTCTCGTATTTAAAAAGCATTTGAGAATTTTGAAAAATGTCTTTTATAAAGTACCATGGCATTCGAATTTTCTACAGGAAATACATTCGGTCCGTACGTTGTTTTACACTAAGCACAAAAAGTGTGTTAATTGAAAAGTAAAGAAGAAGTAATTAATATCACTGTAAAACCACAGACATTTTAAACAAACCTGGTCAAATTTCCGATGGTTTTTTTTTTTTTTTGTAAATGTTAATTTGCAATGGCCCAGTTACCACATAGCTTTTTGGAAAAAAGGTTCATCGCGGCCCAAATATCATGTCGCGCAATTCGTTGTATTATTATTAGCAAACGACTTAGTTGAAACTTATGCAAAACAGTTCATTTAACAGTCCAAATTTGATCCATTATAACGCAATATTCGTGTCTATTGCAGAGAAAATATCGGGACCGAAGATGCATTAGCTCAACTAACTAGGGATATATACTCAAATATTGACAAAAAAAAAAAAAAAAACTCTTGGTGTCTTTATAGATCTTAGTAAGGCTTTTAATAGTATCTCGCACAATCGGTTATTGATTATTTTCAAATCAATTGGCATAGTACATAAGCCTTTTAACATCTTGAAATCTTATTTATTAAACAGAAAACAACAAGTTAAAATAATTAATACGGTCAGTAATGAATTAGAAATAAAAAAATGGTGTTTCCCAAGGCACAGTAATATCCCCTATTTTGTTATTATTTATGTATCTGCTCTAGGAAATTGAAAACTAAAAGGCAAACTATTATCTTACGCGGATGATACAGCTTAATAATATCAGAAAATAATTGGGAAAAAGTAATACAAAGTGAAAAAAGTGATATGTGTATAATAAACGAATGGTTTCTAAAACACAACCTGAGGTTAAATTTTAACAAAAAATATTGCAAAATATATAGCAAATACAAACAATTAATTAAATATGGATAAGTAATCAAATTTACGAAAACTGATAACCTTATTTTCCTATTATAATTCACTATATTATCATAAACAATACTATCTAAGAAAAAAAAAAGGAGAAAGGGGTAGGGAAGGAAAAAACCGGATATGAATTTATATTAAGCATTTTAATATTATTCTAAAAAAAAAAATATTTTATTTTATTTTCTAAATACTTAGATATATTGTTTTTTTTTCTTCTTTAATTTCCATTTATTATCATCCTTTTAAATATGTATAATTCTTGTAAATACAGATGTATGTAAATGTGAATACCTGATATATATATATATATATTTTATATAGATGATTAGAAACTCCAATTTCACCAAGACGAGGTCCTCTACCTCAGTGGTGAATTGGGCCATTTTATTTCCGTATCTATTTTTATTTTTGTTTTATAATGTTATAAATTAATTATAATATGTAAAACTTTTTTTGGCCAATAAAAATTATTCTTATCTTATATTCGAATATTCGAAATCGACAATAGTTCCTATCTCTATAAAATAATAGTATAGTGACGACGCAATAAGTGTGTGTGTGTGTGTGTGTGTAAAATACGTTGTCGTCGTACCGAGTGCGTGTACGTATTCTCTCGCACGGGATCAGCACCTGGTCTTCTCGGCTTCGCCGCCTTCCTCCTCCTCCTGCTCCTCTCCGTCCTACCGTGTCTACTGCAGACTCGGGAGACGCGTGTGTGCTCGCGCGCGAGCTAGAGAGGATTCCGCGACGGTGGTGGCGGCGGGGCTCCGAGACGCGTGTCTAGCGCGTGCGACTGACGACGCTCTGCCGCCGCCGCCGCCGCCGGTCCATTCTCAGCCGGCGCAGCAGCCGCACACGACCAGTATAAACGAAACTATGCCACACACGTACGCGCCCGTACATAATATTATTATTATAATGTACACGACGCGCCAGTGTATATATTACACTGTGTGTGTGTGTGTATTATATAGCGTTTGAACGTTAGTACGCGTCTGTGTGTGTGGGTGTAACAGTATTAGTGTGTAATTAAACGACGTCTAACACATATTATACGTCTGTATTTATACATATATTATTATTATATTATTATGAGAGTAGTATGTATGACGACGAAACGCAGTCAAAACACGACCGCGCGCGCGTGTGTACTTATCGGTTTCCAGTGTGTTTTATTCCACACACAACGTTAATTACGCATTTATTACACAGTGATCGTCGCCGCCGAGTTAAAGCTAATAATAATATTGTTAACACGCGCTCTCACCGTTATAGAAGCCGTTTACAACACACATAAGAAACACACCATCACTGTTGTGGTATTCTCCTAAACGCGCCCACACAGACATCATATTATAATTACGCACACATCACGAACATTATTATATTAATAACGAATGCGCGTATACGCGATGAGAACATAAACACTTGGAGCGTTTTCTACTGACCTAGACGCCGAGGATGATGTCTCACCACGTCTCACTACCCCCTCCCTCCCACTGACAGCTACCTAACTATTTTTTTCACGGTCTTTTTGAGTTTTCAAAATCGTTGGAACTGTACTTTATAGTGATACGACATGTTTTTAATAGATGCAATATTCAAATATTCGATAAAAAATAGTACAAATATAAAATAGGACGTACTTTGTACCTAGGGCATTCTTCAATCCCCGAGTAGCATACTACTCTCGTGTGTGTATTGGATTTTATAGAAACGATAAATATTTTCTTCAATTAGACGATTATAAGTGGAACTTCTGTTTATTCAAGACAATATTACTTAAAATTATTAAGTAAAAGTATAAGTATAATTACTTTATAATACATATAAAGTAAAAAAAAAATTGCCAAAATTTTTCTGCGCTCACATTTTTCTCATATTGTCTTTCTATATTTAAATTTTCACGAAGTTTGGATTGAAACCAGGTAGTTTCCTAGTCTTTTTTTTCAAATTAACCATTCAAAACTACCATTTAGAAGCAAATCGAAATTCAAAAACTTGCTGATCGAAACTTTTGAACAAGTATTTCTATATACGATAACGAGTAGACATAAAAAAAAAAAAGAAAAAGAAAATATAGAAACATCATTGTAAAAACTCTAAAATTGTATTTTTTTTTTTTTTTTATTTGACGTAACACTATAAGATGTTCAGTAAATTTCTGCAGTGTCTGCTAAATTTCTGGCCGCGGGTATATTATGTTTCTTGAAGATTATTACAAAGAATGAAATAAATCGCGTGAAATGTTTTTAAAAAAAGGTTGTAGTTTTAAACATTAATTATTTCTCATAATCGAATGTTTGGGTTATAAAATATTCGGTACGCGGTTGAATACTTTGATTATTAATAATAATAATAATAATAATAAAAAATAAACTAAAATATATATAGATTTGTTAGATTAACCCGAGAGAAGGATGTATAGGTGCATAGTTTAATCTGTTTATAAAAGGGTTCTATGAAGGGGTAAGTAGGTACATTGTGTTTGATTTTATCGACAAGAATGTAATAATAAATAATACACGTTGATATTAATCTTTAAATAATAACTAATTATCGTGAACTATTACGAGGACTAACCGATATTGATTTTCGATAGCACTTAAATATAGTTACATTCGAATTTATATTATGAAAATTCGAAGTTTTTGTCTTTCGACAATGACTTCTTCGTCGTATTTATGTAATTTTTATTCGTTAGATTTGTCTAACAATGCATTTTTTAACCACGTCTTTCTCATTTTTAAAATAGACAATAATTCTAAACATTTAGGTAATGCTACTTTTAAAGGATTAGAAGAAACATTTTTTAAACGAGAATCGTTTCTCTATATAAAATAACGATAGTAAAGAACGAATTTGATGTTGCTTGTAGTCTAATATAAAGTAAATATTGTAAATAATATCTGATGTCGTATTTAGGATGGTAATTAGTATAATTTGTAATTTAAGAATATAAATTACTGTATTATATGTTTTCATTTTTTTCATTTTAAGTTAATTTTTAGTATGTTAATATTCATGTATAATAATATTATGTCTTGGTAAGTATGTACATGTCTGTTTTAAGTAAATAAAGTATTATACGGCTTATTATATGTCATAAAATTCGATGAAATATTTATAAATTATGGAAATCTAAAACAGAGATATTCCTCGTAGATAAAATAACTATATCTCAGTTAATCTATTCAAAATTACTCAAATTATAAAGGTTTTTAATATTTTCTAGTATTGTAAGTTTAAGTGGCACATGATCCTGGTAATTACTGTTTGACGTTACTTATGTAATGTTCCAAATATATTATTTCGATATGATAAAATCTAAATAAAAAGGGGTTTTTTTTTTTTTATTTTAACCGAATAGTACGTTAATATAGTATTATATGTTTCATAATCATTTTTGGGCAGGTAGTCAAAACACCTATTTTATAGTAATATTTTCACATTGATATTAAAAAAATCCCTCACTAATATGCAGATAAATAACTTACTTCGTTAAAAAATTATACGAGTAAATAGTTTTTTAATTGTAAGAATAAAATAACGAAAACCACGTTTGTTTAAAAGTCAATTTTAAATGATTAATTTGATTTTTATTGCCATTGAATGTGAAAAGAATGTATAATTCGTTCGTTTGTTTAAACTACTTCAAATACTATGTTTTATAAATTTACACAACATCCATTTTGCATATTTCTGTGTATTATCTACGAATACTATACGGTCATTTATCATTTTATGTATTGAGCGCAGATTTAGAAATTAGATTATTGTTTTCAGTAAAAACCCATCTAAAATGTTTTCATAAGATTTTTCGAAATAAGATTTTAATTATCAATTTCGTAATTAACTGATCAGCCAAGAATATTTTAAGAATGTATATTGTACACAATTTGTGTTTAAAATATTAATAATTAATATAAAGTATCAAAGTGTAGTATAAACGATCAACAATAATCGACTACAATAATTACACAGTAATACCAAATCGATATTATATGGATCCATATAACTATAATTTAGATTGAAAATTATTATATGATTTACTAAGATATTATAGGTATTTCATGTTGGATAGCTCGAGGCCATTAAGGAAAATGAATAATTACAATAATAACTAGTGGCAATTAATGTTGATGAACCACATAAAAGTAATTAAGTAAATTGTGTACTTAATAACTTTTACATTTCGTACTACCTGCCTGTTGTTTGTATATCTCGTGTTAGTGTCTCTATGTCTCATCTGATCTTGACACTAACGATGCATATTAATTTTTTAAATACATATCGATCATGCTCAATATAATATTATGTAAGTGATTGAATTCAAAACAAATTGCCATCGAATAGAATTAACTTTTACAACTGTTTGGTATATATTGTGCTATAATAATTCGTATTTAAAATGCTACGTTGACAACGGATTTGGAATTATGAAATTAATAAAATGAATATTGTATTAACAAGATCAATGTTTTACGCTAACTAAAATAAAAAAAATGCATGTCCAATTATTGCTATATGTTTAACGATATCTGAATACATTTAAAATATTTTGTTCGATTTTAACTGAACATTTCACAGAATGTTTACTACCTATTACAGTTTACTAATAATTACTGAGGATGGGTCGAACATTATTTTTTTCGAACTCGAACTTGAATCTGAATTTTATTTGAACTACTTTCGAACTTTCGAACTTTTTCGGACTTTAAAAAAATTAAAACATTTAAGAATCTATCCATAATTCATTTGAAAAGGAAAAATATAATAGTAGTAGTAAAATTTTAAGTTAATGTTTAAAAGTTATGTTTTAAATGTTTCAATACTTTTAAGTTTCAATTGTTAAACTTTTAAATCAACGTTTTAAAAACAAGTAAAAGCAAAAATTAAAAAAAAAAAATTCCGATTAAACTGTTCGAAAATTCTAACATACACTTGACTAAAACATTCCAACTGTTCGAGATGTTTGAGTTCGAATTCGAACTGACTTTTCTCTCAAATTTTAAACTGTTCGAATTCTTCAAGTTCGAGGTGTTCGAGGGTTCGGAGAGTTTGAGAACCCATCCCCACAGTAATTACCTGGAATACAAAATAATATAGGTTAGTTATTAATTTTATTCACGTTGCCACGACGAAGAAATACGGCCTAAATCATCAGTTTCGCCGTTAACAATACAATAATAATTGGTATACGTCTTTGTTATAATTGTTTTGTGAAATCGATATTTTCGTCGTACGTACACACATCAGCTACATATTATCATATTATTATATGTAATGGTATATTTACGGTTCTACGCCAATTTTCAAAGTCAGTTTACCCGCGACCCATTGATTAGTTTTGTCCCGTCATATAAAGTAAACGAACGAAATGTATTGTTATAATGTTATACACGCTTATTATAATGTACTAAGTATGCCTCGAGGAAACGAAGAACGGCGGCGCTACACGAGTTGTGTGTGACTATGCACTATATCGGGAACAATCGACGCGCGAGAACGTTTGGAACTAAACGGTTTTTACGGGGAAATAATTAAAGGATCGAAAATATTGACGGGATAACGAGATCGCGGCGACGGTTAAAAAAAAAAAATCGACGACGACGGGACGCGATGATTTATGAAAGGAATATAACCCTTGTTGGGTTTTTTTTTTTTTTTTTTTTTAATTAAAAAAGGTGCAAAATGTGACGAGTCATCTAATCATTGCTATTATTTACCACCCTTTAAATCAGCGCCCGTTCGTACGCGCACGTACAGTAAACGCCTATATCTACTATATGTATGAAGAGGGGACGAGAGGAAAAAATTACACCTAGACGCACTATTATAAAAAATAGCCGAAGGGTATTTAGAAAAAAAAAAAAAAGAAGAGAAGAGAAAACAAAAAACGAATAAATGTTCTCGTTTTTAGAGGATTATCTATTTTTTTTCACCTACGCAATCGCATTGTACCCGGGCACGTATATATTATTATACATGTGCGCATACTCGCACAATAGGTTTTTTGAATACCGGCCGAGACGACTACTATTCAACGGTTTTCTTTTGAAATCCCTAAAATATGTTTATATATATATATATATATATATATAAATTCATTTATAAACGCGCATATTATCATACCGTGCAATATCCTAAAGCAGAGTTTTACTCTTAATACACGCGAATGAATAAAAAATAAATACCTTTACGCGTATGTTGACTGTATAACAGCATATACACTGCAGGTATGCGAAGGCATTGTACAGTGATGATTCTTATGCGTATAATAATAAACCGCAATGAATCGGAACACGTGTTATACGGTATCTAACAAGAAAAAAAAAAATCTCTACAAAAACCACCATTCGTGTATAGCATACTAAGTATCGATATAATATTATAGTACAAACCGTGCTGTTTATTTTTTAACGAAGCCTTTATTTTGGCGGTTACCAGATGATGGCCCGTGGAACACTGGTTTTATTTTATTAACCTTTCAGTGAGTGCATTATTGTTTGAACATAAATATTTTTAATGTATCAAAATATTGTTAATTTCGACTTATGACAGTTTCAAAGCCTAATTCCTGTGTTCCCAATCAAGATCAAATGTATACATTAAAAATGAATACCTTTTTTTTTTTTATCGAATGAGCAATAAAAATGTTGAATTGATTTTCTATATCATAAGTGTATAAGAAAACATTTTAATTTCTCACAGCTATTAAAAATCAGTACCGATCTAGGTTTGAAATAAGTGCCTCTAATGCCTATCCATAAATTTATTTAAAATAAGCTGCAGGAATTACACTAAAAATTAATTGTTAATTCGTAAAATATAAGCTTAAATTTTTTCTTTTTATATTTGAACTATTTATACAATTAAAATAATTTTGTTCTAAATAAAAAAATCATTATGATTAAAAAAGTATTTATTATAATAATGAACATTTCATATTAATAAAAAATTAGAAAAAACATTTCTAAAACTTTTTTTTCGCATTTTCAAGATTTTCTTTCGCTAAAATATTTTTTATCTCATATCTTATCTACCTATATTTAAATTTTCATACATTTGGTACCGAAAAAAAGTTTTAAAGGCGTTTTTATCAAATTTTGGAAAAACTATTGGGAATTTCGAAAAATGATGTCCCAGGAGTACCTAATTGAGGCTAACTTTGATTTAAAAAGTTGCTGGTTGAAACTTTTGGACAATTATTACTACCTACTAAGTGGTACTATACAAAAATGCGTACACATAAAAAAACAAAAAATAAACATCAATGTAGAAACACGTTGCCGCACTCAGAATGTAAAAGAAACGATTTTGTTGATAATATTTTATACTTATTTAAAAAATTAAATATAAAATGCTATCAGGTATAAATAATCTTTTTAATAATAAACTCGCCAAAACGCGTGAAATGAATCGACACGAAGAATAATATACATATAACAGATTGATGTGTTTTAAAAAAAAAAAAACAAAAAAAAAATCACTAATAAAATTTGTACTAGAATAAAACCTAAAAATATCACCCGACGCACGGTGTTTTCGATCGCAGACGATTCGATAAAAATCAATAACGACGACGACAGTTCCGTAGGTGGTTATGGGTTTTTTTTTCTTTATTTTTCAATTTATTCCCTATATACACTGGCCGGCGGCGAACATTTTTTCGATTATAAACGGCCCGTGTATCGCGCACGACAGTCGACAAATAATAATAATATACAATAGTACACACACGACAGATACGTGTGTCGATATAGACACGGGTATTATGTCCGACCATTATTTCCAATTTATTCCCATATGCACACGCGTATAATATACACGTTATTATATTATTATATTATCATGCGCGTACGCTTAATCTCTCCGCGTGTACAATATTAGCATTTTCACCGGCCGCGCCTTCCGTAGGAAATCCGACATACGATCCCGTCAAACTGGCTACTACCACGGATCGACGCAACGAGAACCAGTCGACGACGGTAGCAGCACAACACGCGAGCACGACGGTTCGCCCTATCCGTTTCTTTGTTACGACGTCAGATAAAAATCACACACGCACACACACACACACACACACACACGTCACGGGATAAATCGTCGGATTCGGATACATACAGTGACAATCGCTGCAGATTCGTGTCGAGTCCCACCACGTACCGCTGCTGATGCCATCAAACGCGATTTTTCCCCACACAGTACTCGTCGATCGATCGACTGCGCATTGTATCGTATTGTATTAATATATACACACCATAGTGAATAGGGATGTAAATGTAACATATTGGAACGATCGAATTCTTCAAATATTCCAAATATATATACAATTTCTTAAAAAACATGAAAATTGTATTTATTACCTAGTATTAATTCAATATAAAAAAACTATTATTTACACCGAGGTTGACGAGTCGAAAATTTATTAATTACGTGTATCTTCATTGTTACATATAATTTGATGCTGACCATCATTCATACGGTCCGTTCCCGATTCGCCGATACCAAATTTTGTTTTGTTTTTTTTTTTTTGCATCGTTCCATTTCGCCGATTTTTTTTTAGATTCTGAACAAAGTGAAGAAGCTAGTGTTTTTACAATGATGTTTATTTTTTTTTTATTTTTTTATTTTTTTTTTTCTGTTAACACTTTTTCGTATAGAAATACTTGTCCAAAAGTTTCGATCAATAACTTTTTGAAACCGGATTC
>JAIPRM010012277.1:0-12222 GCA_025469315.1 Stegophylla sp. TES_Ste_2020 | reverse complement strand
AAAAATTTTATTGCATAAAAACTAACAAAAAATGAGATATTTCCGAAATTTTCAAAATGCCGTACTTAACTCAAAATTGATCAAATCATTTTGATATTGTTAGAAAATGTTTTTTTCACCGTTTTTAATAGTTGGTGAAAGTTTCAAGTTTCTAGCTACATTATTATAGAAGTTATGGTAAAAATAAATTTTCAATTTTACGAAAATGCCGGTAACTGCATATTTTGCCGTTTTTCGTTAATTTTTAGACAGTTTTTCACCACGCTTGGAAAAAGTATTGAAAAATTGGAAAAATGACCTCTTTAATGTACCATCTGGGTGTGATTCCGGTTCTATAGAGATACTGATCGAAACTTTCGGACAAGTATTTCTATACGAAAAAGTGTTTACAGAAAGAGAAAAAAAAAGAAAAATAATCATCATTGTAAAATCATAAGCTTCTTCACTTCGTTCAGAATCTAAAAAATGTTCTTCCATTATTTCAGCTTCATAGTTCAAACTCGTCATCGACGTAATCCCAGCTGGTTTTCCATTCAATTAATACGGGGAAAACATACTAAAACATTACTAAAACATAAATTATTGACAGTAATTAATGAATATTGATATTTTAATTTCTGCTTATATCATTTGATAGAAAACAAAATTTCTTACAAAAAATATTCTTAGGAGGTACTAAAACCGTAAATTAATTATTTTCAAAAATATACGTTTAAACATTCTTATAAAAAATAAAATTGAATGAAATGTTTGAAAATAATGAATTTAAGAATTTAATAATAAGGATTTTTCTTATAGGAAATATAATTCTCTACAAAATACAAAAATACAGCTATAAAAAATTGAAAAAAATATCTGCCAATTAATTTATATTTGAGCAAAAATTTTATTTTCCCTACGTTAATTTTATTAAATGGAAACAGAGCTTGCGCCGTTCACGGGTTTGATCTAGGAAGTTGAAACTGTGAGACAATCTTTTTTAGGTCTAATTCTAAAATATTGGCTAAAAGCACCGAAAAAAAACCACCTAATATATATATATATATATATTTCATCATACTAATTTATTTACTAGTACCTAAGTGAAACAGAAGTATACCGCCATAATTTATTGACGCTATTTCACAGCAAGTCTAAGACATGTCTCGTATCTTGAACTATTCATCGAAAAACTAAACATTAATATCGAAATTCGCGATAAAAAATATATTCTCTTTCAAAATATTGAGTGATTTTTGTTTGAAAAAACTAAAAAATTAAAAAACTCAAATAATTGCAACGATAAAAATTATTTTATTCTTTACAAATACAGTGTACTGTAAAACAATATAGGTACTATACTTAAAGAAAATAAATAAAATAGTATCAATCTCAATCATTATGTTCAATAATTCAATTAATAGAAATTTTAAAAAGCCGTACATACACTGCAACATGGGTATTTTTCGTTCCACGGGTGATGTATTCTAGGTGGGTGTATTGAATTTTAAATAAACGACAAAATCATTTATTCAATAAAATAATTCTCAGCGGAGATTCACTTGATATTCAGTAATAATAATTGTCTATTAGATTATATTTAATAAATGTTAAATGGGAGGAGATTGGGTTTTAAATTTAACGTATTTCTAAGAAAAAAAAAAAAAAATTAAAACCGCCAATTATTGTCAACATACTTGAGACGGATAGACAGGTCTGATACATTTTATTTGCGTTGCAAAAATAGCGAAATATAACATTCGGTCCATTAAACAATCGAGTGACGTCATACGGTACGCACACTACGACATGTATATGCGACGGTTAAAAATGCGAAAAACACATGGGGCTCGTGCACCACACTATAGGGGTGCATGTACGCGGGGTATGGATAATATTATGAACATGAAAGTGTAATATCGGTTGAAATCTTTTTTTCTACCCTAGCGGCACAATTTGTAAGCAATAATAATAATAAAGCGAAAGTCCAATATTGGTTGCGCGTTATCATTTGTTGACGAATCTGGCAACTCATTTCTCCAAAAACCAAATTTATCCAGCACTATATTTTCCTGATAAAACACCATATTCCGATGTCACTACCGAGTATAGAACTGTCAAAATATGTCAATATTATATTATATACAAATCTGTAATGTACTCGTATATATAAATTTCTATTAAATACTTTTTTTCATCTATTTATTATTTATTTAATATCTAGCCTTAATATATAAATTAGGGCTATAATAATAAAAAAAAAAAATCGTTTCAACCTAATTATAGTTTAAACGCATTAATTTTTTTCATTTAGTGTAATTGGGAAATCAAACGTTCTTAACTCTTTATGTTAAATATTATTGAAAATTTAAACATTGTTTAATTTTTCGTTTAACGTGATTGTAATTTTAAACCAAAAATCCTATAGATATTTACTTTACAAAAGTATGTAAAGTAAAGGGTAAAAATTATTAATGACATTTTACTATCGTTTTTTGTTTTCTAATATGTTACATTTTTTGTTTATTCAATTGTTTCGTTTATCATTTTGTTTTGTTTATTGATTTAACTAAATTTTCGTTAATTGTTTTGTTTTATCGAACCTCCATTTAGTGATACATTTAAAAAGGATTTTTGAAAATCCAATCCCTAAGAGTCATAAATGGGGTGAAACCTCTTAGCCGAAACCACTAGACGATAGACACCCTATGTCTTGCGTTCTTTGCGTTACGACTCATAACTTATGAATCTATGAAATTCGTGTATTTTTTTTAATTCAACATAGTAAATCCTCGTTTTTCGATTTTTTTTTGTAATTTTTAGAATTTAATATTTTAAACGTTTAATGCACTACGGCTAACATACGACACGTATTTTTGGTATCGACAGGTATTTAACATTTATCATAAATTTATTTCTACTAGGTATGCAAAGTATGTGCCTAGATATAAAAATTTATGAATGCAAATGTTTTTAACATTTCACATAACATAATTTTTTCCATCATGCTTCCCCCAAAAATAGTTCTACGCTACTACGTATATTAATAGAAATAATTTGCAAGCTATCGCCTTCGCCAGGATTTAAAAAATAGATTTTAGATTCTGAGCAATAGTGAGAAATTTATTGGTTTTACAAATCTGTGTTTTTTTTTTGTTCGTTTGTATAGAGATACTTTTTCTTGTAGAGATAAGTAGGTCCAAAAGTTTCGATCAGTAACTCTATAGGTCAAAAATGTTATCTGGATGGTACTTTTTGGAGGTTATTTTTCCAAATTCTCAATACTTTTTCTAAGCGTAAGTCTAGACTACCCAAAAATTGACAAAAAAAACGGTAAAAAACGGCATAACCAGAATTTTCGTAAATTCTATTTTTTTTTTTTTTTTTTTTTAACATAACTTCTAAAATGATGGAGCTAGAAAGTTGAAACTTTCACCAACTACTTAAAATAGTCACGCGCATATCTCAAAACATTCGACCAATTTTGAGGTAAATGCAGCATTTTGAAAATTTCGAAAATTTCTCGTTTTTTGTTAGTTTTTAATTCATAAAATATTAATGTATGGATATTAAGAGCTGAAAATTTTATACAAACATATTTATATGTATTTCTAACGAAACTAAAAAATCTTGAAAATCGTTAGTCAAGTTTTTGTTTTATAACTGTTTAAAGTTGATATTTTTATAGAAATGATTAGTTTTACACACTTAATAAAAATATTTAAAATATATTTAAAACAATCGAAAAAAAAAATGATTCATTTTAATACACTTTTGACATCAAGAAATATTGTTGATAAAGAACATCAATTTTTACTTAAAAATATATCCTATAATCTAATTCAATCATTTAATTATTATATAGTTATGTTTTAAAAGTAATTAAGCAGAAATACCTTATGTAGACAGTCAAATTGGGAAATATTATTTGCTGATATAGTATGCAATATGCATAGTAATTACATTTTTTTAATATTTGATTAAAAGTTAGTTGAACATTTTGAATTTTCATTAACAATTAATTTGATTTGAAACTTAATCCGCGCTTAGTGTAAAATAGAACTGGGCAAAAAAGTAATAGTGTTGTACTCCAGACTTGGCCCAATTAAGATAGACACTTCTCGAAACGTCGACTCAACGGTGCTTTTATTGTACAATTAATTATAAAAATCTTTTATCATTTTTATGGGCCTATGATATTCGATTTCAAAAACACCAATTGCCTAACTCTCTCTGTTTTTGAAAATATTCTACAAAATTTCCTAGCAAAAGATTATAATAATCCTAAACTGGCATCGCCGTAGACATTGGCCACGTAAAGAAGATAGGACGACGACGACGACGACGGCAAACACTTTGCTACGTATAAGTGAAAAAAAAAAAGATAAATATGAGCTCGTTCGCCTTTTATGACCTTTATTTCATCTGTTTAGGCACATATTATATTATTACATGTATAAACACACATATATATATAATATACACGTTTATTTTAATTCGGACCCCTTTTCGCCCTTTTTTCAATTTCTCTACTCCCGGTGGTCCAGCAGCCATTGCCACCCCGTCAAATACATACATAACAACGTAGCGTATACAGGGTGTCCCAGTACGATTTGACAAATAGAATAACTTGTGTTCAATTAATAATTTTTAACTTATTTAAAAAAATATACATATATTACAACATTAAGTTATAGGAAAAGATAACGTGTAATATATATATATATATTTTTTTTTTTCTATATTTAAGACCAGAGATTTAAATTTGAAATATACAATATACAATGTTTTTTTTTAGGAAAAATTCAGAATAGACATTTTGTGAATATCTAATAAAAATTAATCCGTTCATTTTTTACGATATTTTTAAGTTTGCGAATAACTTAACAATATTGTTAAATAAGTCATGATATCACCAATTGGTGTTGTAATATTAATTACTTTTCTAAAAATCAAGTTTTCAGAACGGCTGTTTAGAATTTTTTCTAATACTGTTGTTTAAAATTTAAAATTTGAAAATTTTTGAGTCTCAAAATATAAACATACGTTATTGCTTTAACACAATGTTGTTGTGATTATTTTCAAAAAAAATGTTGAAAATTATTAATGCGAAACGAAATTTATTTCATATTTTGTCAAATCGTACTGGGACACCCTGTATCGTACATATAACGTGTACCCCCCTCTCCCTCTCTCTCTACTCATAATAATATTCCCTCAGATTAACCTTTATCGCGTATACCCCGCACAACCAATATTTCTCTCTCACTCACTCCATCCTATCGTTGTTTTGTTATACTGTGAACGTATACAGTACATATAGTCATTTATATTGTCTCCACGTCATTTGGCTCGTCACAACCGCCACGTCGCAACCACAACAACGCGACTGCTTCGCGGCCGTTGCGAATACAATTTTTACGCATGCCCCCCTCCCCCTTTACTAAAACGAAAGAGGTATTTGCAAATATTTAACAGGCATTTCACACAATATTTACAAGACTATTTTTTTGTTATTTGCACGCCACGCTCCGACCCTTCACAAATTACACGCCGAATATTTGTAAAATGACTTTGCAAGAGAGCAAAATTTTGGGTTTCCAAATTTATTTCAACCCTTTTACTGCCACGCACTCAAACCACAAATACGTACCTGCCATTTACTGAAGATTTTTAGAAATATATATTAATTACTAGAGGTAGGACTTATATGCAATTAAAAACGGTTAAATATGCAAGAAAAATATTCATAAAAAATATTATACTTAAAATACAAAATCAAAATTTGTATAAGTTATCTACGTATGGTTACCGATTGCATCTATTATAAATAATATGTGTTTCATTTTTCCTTTCTTGATAAGTTATTAAGATGTTTTTGCAGCACTTAAACGTTTAGAGACTGAAAATCACTTATTTGCTATAAATAATTGGTTACAAATATTATAGTATAGAATATTTTGTTCTGTCAGTCTTAAAAGCTTTATTAGAAAATTTTTTGACATAGGTAATGTAAAATTTTTTCACTGGTCTTCAATATTTTTGACATTTTAAATGACAAAAGTCAAAATGAATTCAACGCACTCACATTACGAGACGACGACTATGTCAAAAATCACACACGAACTTTATACTCTGAATGGAGTGTTTTTATAATAAAATTTATTTATATATATATATTTTTTTTATATGTAAACTTTTTTGTATACAGATAGTTGTCCAAAATAAAATTTTCGACCAGCAATTTTTTGAATCAGAATTCAGCTTTTTTTAACAGTTATGGTTAACTTTTAAACTGTTATTTTTCTAAAATCTGGAAAAAAACAGCCCAAAATTTGAAAAAAAAAACACCTTTAAAACCTTTTTTTTTTCTTTTAATCTAAATATTATGAAAATTTTAATGTAGATAGACTATAATTTAAAAAATTTTTGGTGAAAAAAAAATTTAATATGTGATAAAAAAAAATGTTATGACACTCGTTTTTCTTATAAATTTCTTTTTTCTTTTCTCTGTTAATGAAGCTCTGCTCAGAATCGTTTAAATGACGAAATTATTTATTATTTCTTTTACATTTAACATACTTAACAAATTCGACTTAAAGAGCGAAGAATACCAATGGTACGAAAGTATATCCGCCTTTTCTAATAATTTAAAATGTTCGAATCACTGTAAAAATATCGGTGGAAAATAGATTCACTGTAAAAATATCCGTAAATAGGAAACAATAGCAGATAAAATTATTGAATCTAATACATTAACCCCCCCCCTTGTGACATTTTCCCACCGCTTTTGAGCGATAAGTCGGATATTTTCCGTCAGTGGGTTGGACATTTCCACGCCGTGAAAATACGACACTGTCTGTAATTGATATCTTTAGTCAAAAAGTGTTTAAATAATTATGACCAAGGTTAAGCTCCATGAACGGGTGATACACTAAATGTAATAGAGTTATTTTTTATTAAATTTTTATCTATCATCATTAGAGATGAGAAATAATACATAAATATTAAATCGAGTTAGATATATATATATATATATATATATATATATATATATATATATATGAATTTAACAACAGACTTAAAAATGTTATCTATTAACTTATCAAAATTTATCAAAGCATACCTTACCCACAAAGTATAATAAGTATGAATATAAATAGAGTCATAATTTACAGAAGGGCTAAATTTAAAAAAATATTCCAGCCAAAATACCCTTAAGCTACGATAAAAATAAAAAATGGATATCCAACGATTTATCATTTAGATAAATGATAAATGACAAATTTCTTTTTCGGAGCCATTAAAATGGGCTTTTTGAAATTGACAACGACCGACAACAATATTACTTTATTCCCTGATGCGTCTATAGATTTCATATCAAACATAGAATTTAAGTTCTGGACATTTAAACGGTGTATAGGTAATTGATTTCGAAATATGACGTGCAGTAATTCACACCTGATGACAAAGATCAACCTATATTCGGCAGCTTTTAAATAATTTATCAATTTTGGGTTAGTCACTTTTAGGAAATAATAAGGTTACTAGTAACTAGTAACTCACTTACATACATGAAATTTCTTCACTCGTTACTCAAACGAAATTGTAATGAAATGACACTACTTTCGAAGCTCACAAGTAACTATGTTACTTTTACATTACAATAAAGAAAAAAAATCGCGAATTCGCCGGGGAAATACTTATATCCTTGTACCCCGAAAGGTGACTTCGGAAATTCAGAATTACATAATATAGTTAAACTATAGATAATACAAATTTTAATTAATTTCATAAAAAAATTGGTACATTTAAAAATATTTAAATACATTTATTGTTAATAAAAAATAATAATAATAATAGTAATAGATTTATGAAAAAATATATTATGTAAGTTTGTAACGCGCTATACTAAAAAAAAATACTTATACAAAGTTATTTCCATTACATTTTCATTACATAGAAAACAATAATTGTAATGAAATTATGTAACGAGTTACAATAAATGTAACATAGTTAATTTATTGATTGACGCGTTACTTTTGGTTACCAACACTGCCATTTGTTTTTATTATTTTTTTTTTTTTTTTTTTTACAAAACAGAAGGGACATAAAGACAAGTGAATGAATACAATATTTTAAAACAAGTGTAACAATTACAGAATATAATAAGGATAATGATAACAAAATGTATACAACAAAAATAATAAGAACAGTGACCTGGTTAATGTAAGTTTGGAGAAAATTAAAAATGGTGTCTTCATTCGTAAGACGCATAAGACGATACATAGGAGAGTTTAACAAATGGTTTGTAGAGGAAAAAGGGATATAAAAGGGTGGAGTGTTTCTAGTTGAAAACATTGAAATTTATTTGAGAAAGAAGCGTTAGACGATCAATTGAATTAGATAATAGTTTAGAACGGAATGATAAATTAGCAGTATACCTTCTATCGACAAGGCTAGACAGGTTTAAAGATTGAAGGACCGGAGAGCAATCACGGGGAAGACAATGAATATTTAATAAGTAAAAAGCAAAGGATAGGAATTTGCGTTGGACTCTTTCTATCGGATATGAATCAATGGATAGTACGGTATCCCAAATAACAGATCGGTATTCAAGGATTTATATACCTTTTAGTTTATTATGTTATACGTAAAGTATACAGGACCATATTATAGCAATATTTACTCCGAATTCGCCTATAGCTAGATAACACGTTTTCACAAATGGTCATACACTACCATTGAAACATTATTAAGATTAAATGATCATAATAAGGCCCAGAATTTCATTCAAGAATTTCAATTTTCTATCTAATCTAAAAACTTTTTGGTTGATTCAGTAAAAAAATGTCCAACATTTACAGTTTTTTTTTTATTTATTCGTCAGCATATATTTCAAATTGATCGTTGTTTACTATACATTACAGAGTCAAAATTCATATATTATATTATTGTCAAAATAAATTACTTTTAAAAGGTATCTCGACCTAATAAATAAAATGTAAAACTTGTTAACAGCTATCTTAAGCGGTCCATACATTATTGTTCTTTTTCCAGATGATTCTATTTTATTTGATGATTTAATATATTTTTAATTTGTACCAATTTCGTCAGTTTACGTGGAACGGAATAAAGCTATGTATAAAACCATGTTAACCTATAATTGGCTCTCGTTTGCATTTGAAAACGTATTAAAGTCTATTATTGTAAATCGTTATGTTTAAAATAAAAATTGAAGTAAATTTTTTTTTCTTATATTAATAAGTGTATTCAAATTTTAAGGGCATTTTGTGGTGTTTTTATGCACATGAGTTCATAGATATTTCGGTAGCTTTGAATACATTTACTTCCGAGCCCTAATCATAAGTTATATTGATTGAAATATTAGATATGAACATGCTATTGGTATATAAGCTGAATTCAGTGAAACCAATCTTAAGTGGGCCCTTAATAAGACGGGATCATGTTTTATGTAGAAATTTATTTTGGTCCTGCCAAATTTATTCTTCAGAATTTTCCTTCACTTATACAGAAACCTGTACAAAACGGAAATTCTTATTTGTCTCATACGATTCCGCTTAAGATAGATTTCACTATATTTACTACAAACTATCTAATACTATTATTTTAAACCAAAAATCAATCTAGTCAAATACAGATTGTTACTTAAGGAATAGGACATCTTTTTCTAAAATAATAAACAACCAGTTTTCTCTGTATCGTCAGCTCAAAAATATAAGTCACTTACGAAAATATTTTTGCTGGGAATAATTAGTAATGACCGCAACTAATTATATTATGTGAAAAAAAAACACTATAATTAGTTATTTTTAAGAACTCTTTTATTTTGTTCGAGTTTATTCGGCCAGAATCTCTAAGTCCTCCGGGTTTCTAAAGACAGTCTTTGACGATTGGCATGTCAATATTTTCAAAGCAACGATATAGTAACGATTATAAATTAGTGCCTCTAAAGTTTTAAACGCGGTAACTTCTGAACATAATTAGTGTCTTAAACTTCCAGTGGATATCATTCAGACTTAACCATTCGAAATAAATCGGATCACGTTCTAGGTGCGTATCAAAATTTAAAACTTGCCGTTAAATAATAGACCAGTGAAGGAGGTGATAAATCGCCCCCTGCAAAAACTTTTAATTTTACTCGTCCGTGATCTATATTATATATTCCTACCTGTCTATATTGAAAAGTTTGTTAAACGCGTGCACGCAAGAGGTGCACACATAAAGGGTGGTCTTTATTTTGACGAGCATTTGTTTTAAACGGAGGTGCAAAAATAAAGGGAAAAGGAATTAGAATATTCGAAAGGTTGAAAATATTTTTGTCACAACCCCTTTATACGAACTGAGCAAAATATACAAAATCATATTCACTTTAATATTATTTGTTTAGCCTTGGAATATATATTTTTTTTTAATTCTCAGTAACTACTGAACGGACTTTATTCAGATTTTCATTGATGCATTGCGTGTATTATAGGGAACGTTTGAATGTAGATTTTCACAGCTTACTGCTTAGTATATGATACTTTTACGGATAATACTTTGATACGATGCATTTATTTCGTTTTAGTGTTTCATTTGATATACTTTTAACGAAAAGTTTGAAAGCAAATTATCCACTATTGTAATTATCTTTCAATAAAAACACATTTTATATTTCACTGTATGTCACGAGAGGTATAAACGTTCCTTTGTATTCTTTGTTTGTTTTTTATTTTTTCATTCGACTTTTTATAAATTCATACGCAATTTTCACGTATTTCCACACGCAGTTTTGGTGTCACCTAAAAGCTAAGCAAATGGTCGAAACACTAATTTCGGAAATAGACGAGCAACGGGAAACAAAATTAATATCACTTCGATTGCGAAATGCTCAAGCACGTTCGTCTGAAACGGACGAGCAACCGGAACATTTAATTACGTTTAATAAAATATTTAATATTGTTACAACGAATTTCTTTTAAAATCAATTCCGCTTAGATGTATAGCAGCAATGTACGCAGGGCGTAAATATGATTCATTCTCAAAAAATCTTTAAGAGTAAAACAATGTTTGCTGGGTCAGCTAGTATACGTCTATAGTCAAGGGTTAAAATGGAGGGGGTTGAAGAAGGATTCAGCAATGTTCACTTATAATTTGTTGGAACTCTTTAGGGACAATGTGTTCCCAATAAAAACTTATATTATTTAAAAATATATTAGATATAAAAATTTAATTTTAATCTTCGCAAATTTCACCCAATCAAAGGAAACTTTATTTTTTGTTTGACAAAATAATCGATACTTATAAATTACCAACATTTTGCATCGCACAAACAATATAACATAAATAAATTATACATAATTTGAACCATGTTGCATTAGGAAAAGTTGATATCTCATCTAATAACTTAGAAAAAGAACTAAACCTTCAATCCCTACTAGACTGACGATTTTTAAGAACGATATTATTTTTTCTTGTAAATTAATAAACAATTTAATTAATTGTTATCCTGAGTCCTTAGCTAAAATTTCTCTCAATATACTTCATCATACTCACCACCCTACTAATACTATTTATACTCAATTTCAAAAACAAAATAATAATCATTATACCACTTTGAATACAATTTTATTAAATGGCAATACCAAAAAAAAAATTTTTTTTTTTTTTGTCCACTAATTAAGTTGAAATTTTAAATATAAATAATAAATATATTATTATATTTTATTCAAAATTTGTATTAATATAAACACCTATATAATTTCGTTCAATGTAAAACGTATTTGTTTATATGATTATTTTTTGATTATTTTATATTTAGCACACATTTTCACATTTTTATATTTATCCTTAAGGGCGATATCACTAATTGTAAATTATTTACAATGAAGTTATTATTAATGTTATTACGATTCATTGTATTGTTTTGACTGTCTATATTCAAATCATATTAAAGTATGTGATCAGAGGTGACACACAGGAAGAGCCCGATTTTGGTTAAAAATTCTATACAAAATAATAATATGTAAAATATTTATAATTAAAATTTATATGATATACTGGGTATCACGACAAAATAGCGTAACAAAAACCGCTGAAGACAAAAACCGCTGAAGACAAAAACCGCGAGAGACCAAAACAGCGAATGACCAAAATAGCGAATAAATAATTTTACAATTTGGTACTTGTGCGTTATCGCGCCTACCTCATATTAAAGGTTATAGCGATTCTATTTCTAAT
>JAIPRM010012276.1:0-12223 GCA_025469315.1 Stegophylla sp. TES_Ste_2020 | reverse complement strand
TACAATCTAGAGGCGAATCCGGTTTCAAAAAGTTATTGATCGAAACTTTTGGACAAGTATTTCTATACGAAAAAGTGTTAACAGAAAAAAAAAAAAAAATAAATAAACATCATTGTAAAAACACTTTGTTCAGAATCTAAAATGATGGTTTCCTAGTCGTTTTCGAGTCAAATTTTCTTCACTTCGTCTAAAAAAAAAAAAAAATTCATTTGTCGTCGAGTATCTCTAGTACCTCTAATAATAATAATAATAACACAACGTAACCGTGTGCATCTCGTGCGCACTACACCCGTCTCGTCGTCGTCGGCGGCGCGCAACAGCGAAACTGGTTTGTTCTGCGGCGGCGGCGGCGGCGGCGTTCAAGAGCACAGGTCTCCGGCGGCGGCGGCGGCGGCGGACATCTCTCACACGCGGCGCTCCCGTCACACACACACACACGCACTACAGCGGTCTTGTGCGACGGTCGTTCGTCCCCGTGCGCGCGCGCGTTTTCTTTTTTTTCCTCCGCGGTACGTCGACGGATATACGGTAATATACGTATTATTGTAATATTATTAGTGCAATGATTATCGTGCGCGAAGAAAATAATAAGAGACGGAATCTCGCGAGAAAATAAATAAACGAAAAAAAAAAAAAAAAAAATTACATATTAACGAACGTTTTTTTTTTTTTTTTTTTTCACGCGCCCCCTTCACAAACGCGGTGTAACAACAGGTGTCGTCCGTAAATAAATCCGATTTTAATATTTCGTTTCGAAGTGTGTTTCGAGGTTATATTGTGGTGGCCGGCCGCGGACATGGCGGGATTCAGTGCGCGGTCCACGACGACGTCGGAAAACGGACGGTGGTCCGTCGCGGCGCCCCCGTGAGACGAAAACGTCCGCTGGTTCTCGGCCGTTTTTGTGTGGTGTTGCCCCCTCGCCCAGTGCCGCACAGTCGTCGACCGGATAGATCAGTGAATTCGATTCGTGTCAAAAACAAAAATCGCCCACGACCAAAGTCGTGCTGCAGCAGGTCACCGGGGCAACGTTCTCTGCAAAATGGCCAGGAAACCCAAAGACCCGGTGGTGAGTACGTCATATATTATTACTCATAATGAGATGATGAGGCGCGACTAGGCCCAGTGGCGTGACGAGCTCGAAATTGTTCAGAAGCCAAAATTTTTGATTTTGCCACCCACCCCCCATCAAAGAAACCTCGAAGATCGCAAAAAAAAAAAAAAGAAAAGACTACTCCAATTTTTTCAAATATTTATAAACAGTTTATTTTTATTTAATAATAAAAACATAATCGAGTAATTAAACCTAAGTATCTAAGTAATTAATGAGCGTTATAACATTTAAATTTAAAATTAAATTAAATTTAACTTAATCGTTTCGTTTTTAAGCATTGATTTTTTAAAACATTTAAGCAGATTTGTGCATGTGCTTGCAATGTTATTACAATATAAATCATCAGTCGGTAGTTCCTATACTTATATAAATCTCTTATATGTTGCTGTACCTAGTATACTTACAAACCCCCAAACCTTCCAAAAATCTCTGGAGGCAATTGCCTCTCAAAACAGCATTCGTCACGCCCCTGACTAGGTCCGGGCTCAGGAGACCTCAGTCTACTTTAGGGACACCCCCCCCTCAAAATCGACTGTAACCACACATGCCTTTATTATTCCTATTGTAAAAAAATTTAACACTTTTATTTGGGTCTAAAGTGTGCATTTATAACTTATACAATTTTGCTAAGCAACAGAATTAATAATAATATAATATACGATTATCACGTTGTCACAACAATAGGAAATCGTGTTTTCTTAGCAAAATAAAAATTGTGCCATTAGATTTTGTATTTCATGAATAGAATTTCTGTAGAGACGAGCAACACATTAGAGCAAAAGAAAAAAAAAAATCAATAGTTCCGGGCCCTACTCATAACGCACAGGATTCTAGGGCAGGATTTGTCTTCGATTTACAATGATAGTATGTACGCGTAGTTATCGTATGTGTACTTCTCGACTTCTCGTCGTCAGGTTTCTGCGAAAATCTAATCGTTACCACCTTAAAATGTCTGTCGACGCTCGTTTATTCGAAATAAAATAACCGTATATTCGTAACAGTCAACAAAATTACTTGTATTTTTATAAACGTTTTAGAAATAATAATCTAATGAAAATAAAAATATATAGGTATCGTACATTATTATTTATTATTGTTTAAGTTAAGTTCGGTATAGGGATTTTTTTTTTTTTTCGAATATAAATTTCTCAGAACGTACTATAATAATTATTTTACTGCGAGTTGGAAACGATCCAAATATCCCGGATACTTTCTGGCTCGTTTCGCGTGATATCGATTAACCAAACACGAATTCCGGAAATGCTATATTCTGCTGTCTCTATATATACATATGTTATAATAATATAATAATAATAATACTCGGCACTGTAGTAAAAATAATAATTCTAAATATTATTAATAACTATAAACGCGCGTCTTTTTATGGGGTCAAAGTAGTGGCGCATTTGTTATAAAAAACAACTCGTGACGTCAACAATAATATAATAAAATGTAATACAGTTAAACGTTTTATGGCATTTTGAGCTTCTCTTTTTTTTCTTTTTTTTACTGCAATATTTTTTTTTACGGTCCAAATAGTGACACGAATGTACACTACAGCAAGGATTCTCAACATAATATTCAGCTCCAATGTCCCCTTTATTTATACTATTGTCACGCCTCCCTACCCCCTCCCCATAAGATGTATTATATTTAATATATTTGTATCATAATATCATATTGTATTATATAAATATATACTGAGACGTTATAATTATTAATGTCGGGTATTGATTTGAATAAAATAACCTTATTATATTATAGTTTTTTAACACAATAATTCCCTCCGATGCTTATCTACATATAAAAATAATGTAAAACAAAATACTAATGATCAGAAACAAAATTTTCATGTTTAGTAGCCTTCAAATAATTTCATGCGCCTCCCAAGAAATTTTGTCAAGCCTCTCAGGTTGAGAACCCTTGTACTAGAGAGCTTAGACTGAAAACAAAACTTAATAAAAAAAAAGGTGTGTACTTCGCTCGTCGGGTGTGAAGCTCTTGGTGGGTGTATTGAATTTTAAAGAAACGATAAATCATTTCTTCAATAAGCCGATTCTGAACGAAAAAAGTTAATAATATCAAAAACAAATGAGAAAAAAAAATTTTTTTTCACATTTCCAAAATTTTCTTGTATTATTTTCTATCTATGTTTAAATTTGCATATAGTTCGGATCAAAATATGATGGTTTCCGAGTCGGTTTTGTTCAAATTTTGGGTAGTTTTTTCAAAAAAAAAAAAAAAATTAAAGAATTGAAGAATTGAGAAATTCAAAAAATGACCTCTCTAAAGTACCATCTAGAAGCAAATCCGATTTCAAAAAAAGTTGCTGATCGAAACTTTTGGACAAGTATTTCCATACGAAAAAAATAAACTAAACATCATTGTAAAAAAACTTCGTTCAGAATCTAAAATTATTCGACCGTAACCGAATATAATAATATGTATATTTTATTTCGTTTGTAAATGATATTGTATTCTTATGTACGATTTTGTCCCAACGTCGATGACAGGGACGCCCGTAGAAAATTATTTCAGTAGGTGCAAAAATTATTTATCCAAATATAAACCACGGGGGGGGGGAGGGAGCAATTATAATTAAATAAATATTTGATTTCTTAAGGTATATTGAATCCAGGCACGTAGCCAGGAATTTACACCTAGGGTGGCCAAACATTGGTCAAAATCAAATTAGGGTGGCAAATTTTAACTGTAGCTTGTGATGAAAAAAAAAGAAAACGCAAGAAAATCCTCAATATTATTATGTTTAAAATATGAAAACAACAGACAGTATATTCCAAACATTTTATACGTTCATAATTTCATAACATTATTTCTATACTCACTCCAAATTAACATATGGCTTCTGTAATAAATTTTTATTTTAATATTGTAATTCTCAATCCCATCAGTCCCATCACCAGTAATTTCCATTCATCACTGGAATGGGGAACATGATGAGCAGAAATAGATATCAAAATATCACTGAAACAATGTAACCTCATAATAATAATTGTAATAATGGTTATGTTATAATATGCTGAATTAAAAACATATAAAATCAAAATTATTTGAAATACAATATATCTTTCCACATAATGGTTTTTGTTTCACTAGAGATTTAATGAACGTTTATTTTAACTCAAGTATATCAACAAAATAGTCAGGGTGGCCTGTGGGGTGGCCAGCAAACTGCTAAGGGTGGCCCGGCCACCCCATAGCTACGTGCCTGATTGAATCAAAAATAAATTTTATTGATTTTCTTTCCTTCAATAATACGGCGTATAGTAGACAGGTGTTACTAGAGATCCTATCTACGTAGACTTTCTAGGTGTTACTATTCCAGTAGTTATTCCTTCATTATCTACGACAGGAACCGGATAAATCTATAAAATAAACAATAATTATTGAAATTCATAATTTTTTTTTTTCAGTATGCCAGTTTAGTATGATTGTTTAGTGATTCTCAGAATTTGGTAGATATTTCCATCTTCTGTTGTTAAATAGTTTTTGGAAAAATCTCAGGTGGTCCCTGGTCGATAACTGCATTGTATTCGGCGACTATGTATAAAAATTATAAATTAAAATAAATATTTTTCAAAATATTCTTTTCGTGTTGCTTATTGTTAAAACACGACTAGCGTACAAAACGTTCCCAGGAAAACCGCTATTTTTTATTTCGGGTGGAAAAAAAAAAACGCAAGAACGTGAATTAAATAATTGCTTTAGCCCAGTTTCAGGCATTAATAACGTCCGTAGCTAATGTGCACGCGAAGTACTTAGTACATACTTCAATAGACGAAACGCGTCGGCACGTTATGCACGCCATGTGTGCTGTGTATTCGTTTAAATTGCAGAATATAGTATATATTGTATTATATTACATGCAAATGTATACACATGATTTATGGCGTTTAATCCGCGGCGATTATATCACGGATTTTCTAGTATATAATAATAATAATAATATGTAATTGATTATTATTAGTGTACGCGAATGATGGGCGGCGAGGGGACGATGTGATGATGTATACAGAGAGCTGGATACTATATTATAATATTAGCAAATTGTTTATTTGATGTATGGGGGGAGATGGGGGGGGGAATTCATTAGCGCTCGTACATTTATTATTTTATTTTTTTCTATTCGCGCATCATGCGCGAGTATTAATATTATGTACACTCGGTAGTGTACAATTATTTTTACAAATTACATTGGCAAAGAAGATAGAATGATAAATATGATTTAATTGGGAGTTATGGAGGGGAAAATAATAATAATAATACAAGCGTAGGTCGTAGGTGAATATTCTTTTAATCGCGAATATAATGAACCGAAAAAAAAATCGTTGGGCAAAAACAATGTACTTACGCGTATTATAACAGATATTTCCTATTTATATTAAGTACGTGTGTTTGAGTGTTTATTAATAATACCCCGTGTTACATTATTATTATTATTATAAAGGGTGCGCGCAAAAACCGTAACGCAAATATTATACTCAAGGTCGACGAAAATACGTATATAAATGATAGGTACACACTTCGGGTAATTACGACGACCATTCGAGAACAAAAACAAAAAAATAAAAAAAAACCATCGGATCAGCAGAGACTATATACTTAATTTTTAGCCCGTAGTGCGTTATTAGCAGGTCTTTAATGCCGCGGCACCTACTTTACATACAAACAAAAAATGTATTTTATTATCATCATTTTTTTGCCGTTCAGATACTCACATATTATTATTATTATTATTATTATGTACTTAATAAATAGTCATCGACCTTAATGGTTTGTTTTCTGTTTTTTTCTCGCGTAACAATCTCATCGCTGTTTATGAGTACCTAAAAAAAATATTATATAGTTGACCTAACAAATGTGAGTGTACGTGTATTTAATAATTGCACGCCATCACGTTTACGTGGCCAGTTGTTTTTTTTTTATTGGGATTTTCTCGAATCCGTTCATGCCTACCACGTGTATTCGTCTCACGACGACGGTCGGAAAAATGCGAGTTTATACGATGCATTTTAAAGAATCTAACCAAACCAAATATTTCTATTGTGATATTTTAATTTTGATATTTAAATTTTTCGTTTTTGACAAATATTTCAAGAGACGTAACCGTTTAAAGCAGTGTTTCTCGACCTTTTTAAAGTCGCACCACCCCCCTAAAGAGCAAAAAAATCTTTCAAAAAAAAAATAAAAATTATCAAAATGTAGTACTATATTTGTAAAGTGTATAACTGAAAGCTTAATAGGAAATATATATATGTATAAATTTGGTTATTTGGTTAAAGCTTTTCAATATCTCATTAGTTGAATGTTCAATCAATATTCTTAAATTTGTTAATTTTCTAGATATTTCAATGTTTGTTATTAAAAGCGATCAGAAAAAATATAATTACAGATAAACCGTGGAGCGTCGTTCAGTGGAGTATCTTTGTTTCAGTTTTTATTTTACTCCAATACTTAGGCCTTAGTATATATTATATTATGTTCAACACCATCATATCGCCCATAACATATTACGTAATTGCCCCTCAGAACCTCTTCACCGACCATTGGGGGGGAGGGCGGTATCGCCCCCGTTGAGAACCACTGATTCGAAGTATAGAGATATAGCAGCAGTGTCGATATTCCAAACATTCGATTCTTATGTTATATCACTGCTGAAGAGCTGAAGTACTGGTTCTATGATAAAAAATTTAAATTTCGACCATTTCAAAAGCGATAGTGTCTATATGGGGAAAAGTGAGCATGAAAAGTGTAGTGGTTATCGTTTTACAAAAAAAAATTAGAAAAATTAAAAAATATTATGTTTTTCCATAATACACGTAGCACTTTGTTAGCGTTTTATATAATATGTGGTATACACCAGGGGTGCGCAACTGGTGGCCCGAGCTACATTTTCAAATTATACACCAAATCCTCAAAGCTCACATTAAATACAAGTAGTAAAATGGTATAATTTATACTCAATTTCATTTGTTTTTAACAAATATTTTTGCATTTAGCAGTAGTAATTATTTATATTTAGAATTTAATTATTTTTAATAATCTTGTTTCATTCATCGTTAACATTCATACTATAAACAAAATGAATGCAGATTTTGAATGACCTTTGGTTTTTTGCTCTGGCCCGCTAGATAGGTATTAATTCTCTAAAAATCGGCCCTCTAAGCAACTTTCAGTTGGACTGGTATACGCGAAACGAAATATTCAAATATCTCATAAAACTATATGATATCATCATCATCATCATCATCATCATCATCATCATCATATTTGTCAGACACGCGTTTCGTGTGTTTTCGTTTTAAATCGATTAATAATATATAACGTGGTACCGGTGTTGACTACTATGGAACTGCAGTGAAGCAAGCACAGGCCGTAACTTCGTACGGCGGCGGCCGGTGTGCCTACATAATATTATTATAATATTATTATTGGATCGGATTGAATAACTACTACTCTCAGGTCCTGTTCATAAATAATAATATTAAATTATCGCGTACCGCGATTTTACGCAATAATATTTTCTAATCGACGCCGGGGACGGGTTCGAGAGGAGCGTCGTCGTACGTACTGGTTGTGGACTGCGCGTTGACTTTCTCAATTAAACATGCGACGCGTAAAAATTAAATCACCGTACAGTAGCATGCAGTATAATGACGATGTCGCGATTTTACTCGAGAAATGTCGATCGGCTCGACGGGAAAAGTTTTCGAAGCCAATTATTAATATTATAGCTTGCAGTGCACGTGTGATGGTGAGTTTCAGTTACTTTTGGTAGCGCGATGCGTATACTATGTACATACATATTATGACGTTTAATGACAACAATAATGAAAATAAAAAGGGCGTGTACTTCGCACGACGGGTGAGATTCTCTTGACGGGTGTATTGAATTTTAAAGAAACGATAAATCGTTTCTCCGACAAAACGATTCTGTACGAGGGAAGTTAATAGTATAAATAATAAATGTTAGAAAAATGTCCAAAATTTTTTTGTTCACATTTTCAAAATTGTCTTGCGCCAAAACCTTTCTCATATGATTTTCTATCTATGTTTAAATTTTCATATAGTTCGGGTCGAAAAATTATGGTTTCCGAGTAGTTTTTGTCAAATTTTGGGTAGTTTTTTCCAAAAAGAAAAAAAAAAAAATTGAAGAATTGAGAAATTCAAAAAATGACCTGTTTAGAGTACAATCTAGAGGCAAATCCGGTTTCAAAAAGTTACTGATCGAAACTTTTGGACAAGTATTTCCATACGAAAAGTTGTACACAGAAAAAAAATAATAAACATCATTGTAAAAACACCAGCTTCTTCACTTCGTTCAAAATCTAAAACGTTAAATATGCAAGCACTTATGCATTTTTTAAAAACACCCCATAATATGCACTTAAAATATGCATTGACATTTTATTTTTTTTGCGATTTAATTTTAAAGTATTAATGAAATATAAATAGGCTTTAAAATGAGTCAAAACGATTACTAAATTTAAATATAATTTAAACCATTGTCATATAATATGATTATGTGTCTATTAATAAAATTAATTACAACGAATTTATAGGTACTAAAGCGTCTTCAAGCGTTTCTAGGAAATACATGACGTGTCCACGGACAGTCAAAAACAATATATTATGCGACAAAAATTAATAGTAAATACATTTTTATCTAAAAATTGAATTGTTTGAAATAAAAATGACGTCAGTGTGGAAAAAATTTAAATAAGTTAAATATGTCTAAAGTATGTTTAAAATAGAGTATAAAAATATGAAATATGCCCTAAACACCAAAAATACTCAAAATATGCATTTATATGCAAAATTAAATTTCAAAACTAGCTTTGTAAATGCACGAAACGTATTTATTTCGTACTCTGCTATTTTTGTAACTGAGCAAAACAAAATATAATATGCAAATTCTACAAGTCCTCCGCCCTACATATATTATGACGTTTAATGACAATATTAATGCAAATAGAAATAGAAAGTCAATAATTTTTATTCTCGATTTTTTCAACGAGTGTCTAGAGACAATTTTTTTTTTTCTCTCTGAAACTTAGCGTTATTATTATCTAAATTTAACCGTTTCAATCACAATAAACAATGAAAACAATGACTTATGTTGTTTATAAACTTAATATGTTAATTAAAAGAGCTTTTACTTATCGACGGTGTTATTTTTATAAAATCTCTAAACATTTGTTTTCAAATATTGGATAATTGTTGCTGCAGAATAGAATGATATTTTTGGTTCTTATAAAATGGAATACATAAACGTTGACCAATTGTTGGTGTTTTATTATTAATTAAATTAATTAAAATAGTTAGTTTTATACATTCGATTAGCGTCATAAAATAATAACATGTCGTCACGTGTGATTTTGAAGTGGCTCGACTGTTTTTAATCGGACATCTGTTTTGTAAATGGAATAGCGATTCTGTATAAATATGAATTTTTTATTTAATATTTCGCGAATTTCGTACGTTCAAACTCGTTAACTCGTTTTTGTTTTTTTTTGTGTTTAGTACTTTTTCGAATACAAAAAAAAGAAAATAACAATTTTTATTTGACCATATCGAAATATGGTCGCGATAAAATGTTTTGTTTTGTTGCAGACATTCGATTCACTCATTTCACATTTGTATAATGATAATAATTTAATCTCATTAAAAAAAAAAAACTGAATATTCAACCGGATTTATATCTGTACAGAACTCAATGGACGACTACTCCATTGATGTAAAAAAAAAAAAAAATAGTAATAAAATTTACTGTCGAGTTTTCAATGATAAAATCCGGAATACGAACGAACGAACTCACTCGCTGTACCACTACGGTGTAGTATTATTTATAATAGCAGTTTTTTTTTTTTTTTTGTTTAGTAGCGAATGCAAATATAAGTGTTAAATATTTATACCAAACAAATATTACATATTAACATTATACAGGGTGTCTCTCGCGATATATAATATGACGAATGAGATTTCACATTGTGTATAACGTATAATTTTTCATGTTTGATTTATGTGGAATAAAAAAATTATATTGAAACTACGTTTCTATGAAAAAATATTTTATAATGTTCTTCTAGTTTTTTTTTTTTTTCTTTTAACTATCGTGAAAATCGTGATATTTAAATTTTTACAAATGAATTTCAGATAAAAATAAAGCGATCAATAAAGTTTGGAGTAACAGAGTAATTTTTGAGGAATATCTCTGCTTCTCAAACACTACTTCTCCTTTTTTCCCCCTTGTCTCCTCTCAAAACTATTTGGGGTCGACTACCTTCGTTTTTCCCCTCCAAAACCTCTATGCACATTGTTTTTTTTTTTTTTTTTTTGGCATCCTTTTCCCACCTTTTCTTCCACATGTGTTCTTAACTACATTAATCGCCTCAGCCACAACCCATTATCTCGTTGTTCTCGTTTTCAAACACTAATATTTAAATTTAAAAACGTATATATCTCATGAAATATTTGAGCAATAAAAGGAAACATTGAAAATTAAACGTTTTAATAAAGAAATATATCTTTTTTTAATTACAAAATATACAGTGGTTATACATACGAGGTGAAATTGCAATTCTCGGTAAATCATCGTGAGACACCCTCTTTGTTGTAAACAAGTATTTGATTTTTATTTTAGTCATTTTAAGTCATTTTTTCTTAGAGGTTTTAGAATATTTATGATGACTGATGTTTTTCATATCATAAATTTCCTAAATCCTATCCTCCACGCGATAGCAGCTATTACACATATTTCGTGCAGTTACTTTTTTTTTTTTATTGTTTTGTTTTTCACTAGAACAAAATTATCGAAAAATTCCCCCAAGTGCCAGTTCAACACAATTTGTAATTAAAATATTATAACACGAGTCGGTTTAATGTGTTCTAGTCGATTTCAGGCTCGTTTATGAACGCCTACTACTTAATGACGTCACGGTTCGGGTGCGTTGTTGCCGGAAGTTGTTTTTCGTGTGCACTCGAGTCGAAACCCTTTGAACGTTTGTTTTGTTTGACTCCAGCAACACTTCGTATAGTTAAGTTATTCCGTTAATTAAAAACAATATCTAATAGGAAAAATGGTTCGCAGGACGTAAACTGGACGTACTTGGAAACTTCGTCGACGACGTGAACTTTGGCTTAAAAAAACTTCATTCGCAAAACCAGAACGTACCTATATTGTAAATAATAATTATTGTAATAATTATTACACTTCAAATCGTTTCCGCGTGTGAATATTCACGCGTATGCAAATTCGCAGTATTAAAAAGCCGGACATACTTCGCACGACGGGTGGGATTCTCTTGGTGGGTGTATCGCATTTTAAAGAAACGATAAATCATTTCTTCAATAAAACGATAATAAAATCAATGAGAAAAAAAAATGTTGGAAAAATGTCCGAAATTTTTTTCTTCAAATTTTCAAAATTTTCTCGCGCGCCCAAATGTTTCTCATATGATTTTCTATCTATGTCTAAATTTTCATATAGTTTGGATCAAAAAATGATGCGTTTCCGAGTCGTTTTTGTCAAATTTTGACAAAAAAAAAAAAAAATTAAAGAATTGAGAAATTCAACAAATGACCTCTCTAAAGTACCATCTAGAATCCGGTTTCAAAAAGTCACTGATCGAAACTCTTGGACAAGTATTTCCATACGAAAAGTTTAACACAGAAAAAAAAAAAATAAAAAAAAATAATAAACATCATTGTAAATTACTTACGACGCGGTGTAAAACGAATAAAATGTGAGAAACGGACTAACTGACATACCTGTTTATTTCGTTTCCGATTGTACACACGACGACGTGACGCGATTTCGATTAAAATACGTAATAAAAAAAAACCGTCTACTCATTGACTACGGGTTGATTCTTTTTTTTTTTTTTTTTTTTTTTTCTTGACCCAACAGAACGAAGCAAAAATAATTTTATTCGTTTAAAACCATATTGTATTATTAAAATCTTTTTTTCTTTCAAATATTTTAAACTCGAATTAAATCAATTATTTTGTATCGGATTAAAAATTATATTATATATATATATATCTTTTTTTTTTTAATTATCAACAATGCTTTGCGTTTTAAACGTAATT
>JAIPRM010012275.1:0-12225 GCA_025469315.1 Stegophylla sp. TES_Ste_2020 | reverse complement strand
TTTTTTGAATTTCTCAATTCTTCAATTTTTTTTTTGGAAAAAACTACCCAAAATTTGACAAAAACGACTCGGAAACCATCATTTTTTGATCCGAATTTTATGAAAATTTAAATGTAGATAGAAAATCTTATAAAAAAGATTTTGGCGGAAGAAAATTTTGAATATGTGAAAAAAAATTTTGGACGTTTTTGAATTTTTTTTTTTTTATTATTAACTTCCTTCGTTCAGAATCGTTTTACTGAAGAAATGATTTATCGTTTCTTTAAAATTCAATACGCCCGTCAAGAGAATCCCACCCGCCGTCGTGCGAAGAACACCCATCGTGCGAAGTATGTCCGGGGTTTTTTTTTTTTTTTAAGTGTAAAATATACAATATATATTTTTAATGTCACTTTTTTATGTCATTTTTTAATGTCGTTTCATGAATTTTTTTTAGCGTATTTTTTACATATTTTTAAGTCATCAAGTTCCGGGCCCTAATTATTAACAATAATAATAAATAATAATAAAAAAACGCATTTAATAACGAACGCGGGCGTATAATATATATATACGTATATATTATAATACCGGCGTGTACGCGTATTATTTTTGTTTTCCCTCTCGACCGCACGCCCGCGCACAGCGTGATGGATGACGATCATTTCTATTCCCAAAAAAAAAAAAAAAAATGAAAAAGAAATTTTCGCTTTTTCCACGACCCAAACGACAACGACACCACACACACTTTCCCTTTGATCCGAATTACCGCTTTCGCGGAGCGCTGCAGCCGCGCCGCAGTACCGTTATACGTATACTCCTATTATTATATATTATTATTATCATTATACATACGACGATAAATCAACTGGTGGCTGCGGCGATCGGCGCGCGGTTAACGGGGTCCGGGCGGCGGCGCGGCGGCGGATGGCAACAACGGCTTCGAGAAGAAAACCGCCGCCGACAATTAAAACTCGCGACGATGATAGTTCCGCGCGGCCCAATAGAAACCGGTCTCGGGTAACAGTACTCGCGCGCGCGCGCACACACACACACACAACGGTTAGTGTTGCGTAAATGAAGAGACGTATGAATATTGAACACACACATACACACATAATATGTGTGTGTTTGTGGATTACATATACTGCTTTTTACTTCTTTTTACTTCTTTTTTTTTTTTATCTAATAATAATACACTTTTATTTTTCATTCGAAACCAGTCGAGTGATGTATAGCTTTCAGCAGCGGATGCTCGTTCCGCCACGAAGACGACGACGACAACGTTCGTATTTTTTTATGCTACTTACTACTCTATGGCCGTGTACAACTACTCCGCACGACGACCGCTCGTGTTACGTTGCATATTATATGTTATATACAGGGTGCTCGCCCCACGCCCCCCCTACCCCCATTTTCGTCCGTAAAAATGTAAAATTTGGATTTTTTTTTTTTTTTTCCGGAACGCTCAAGTTACACTATAAAACCAATACGCATTTTCTATAACACATTTTTTTCATGTCACCTTAAGGGTGTGTCCTGTGGACGTACGAACTTTCTTTTTTCAACCGACTACCCCCAAGTGAAAAAAAACTAGTAGTTCCTAAATAATGAGAAGCGTTCCCGAATTGCCTGATTGTCTTCACTCAGAAGGCTAAAAATTATATTGATCATTGTAAGCAAATTGCAAATATGCTTACTTAGACAATAGTCTATAGTACCCTATAAGTCCCTCTTAATCTACTCCTATGTTTACTTGGACTAAATAAATTAACATTAAAAGTAAAGTCGTATTTAAAAAGAACTTCCATATTTATAAAAACTATAAAACAAATTCGAAAAACAAACATAACACTGAAATCAAATAAAAAAAAAACAATTATTTAACATTGTTCGAATATTTCAGTACTATGCCCTGGAAAATATTATTCAACAGCTTACTTAGCTTTACTTACAAAGCATATTTCACATCGGAAATAACAAAATCCAAAACTATAACGACAAAACGTAAAGTGAAGTAAAGTATAGACAAGAAAGCCAGACATATTTCGCACTAACGATATTTTTCGCTCTTCAGGTCTTATACTCTTGGTGGATGTGTTGAAAATGACGACTATTATTATTCTTTATATTATTAACTTCCTTTGTTCAGAATCGTCTTATTGAATAAATGATTTACTGTTTCTATAAAATTCTACACGCCCATCACGGGTATCTGACCCAAAGAGCGAAGAATATCCGTGATACAATGCATGTTCGATTTTCTTATCTATACATTACTTTACTTTTTTGTAATAATTTTGAAATTTTGACCATTCAAATAAATTTCTAATATTAACGCTTTCCACTCTCTTTAGTGATCAAAATTAAAGCGTCCCCCCCGGAATTTTGGGATTGGACTTAAAGGGGACGCTTGATTGTATTCCAAATAAGATGGGGGACTCAGTCTCCCTCCGTCCCCCCTCACTTTAACCACTGGCTACCCCCTATTTTAATTACGAAATTATATTCGGATTATTTTTCTGTGAATTTTGATGTATTGAAATTAAAATTTGAACGGGTAGTTTTTGAATTATTCAAATTTAAATATTAATGAAAATTGTCACTTGAGGGGCACATATTTAGTTACGTACGTAGTTCGTAATTATTATAAATCTACTCAATAATTAACCTTTAATCAGAAATAATTAGTCAAAACGTTCATAGATATCATGTCGTGTGTACGAGATTAAATTTTACGTTTACAAAATATTGATTAGTCAGGTCTTATCTCATTTACCTATTAAGAATAAATTAAAATAATATGCGCCCAAGTGACAATTTTCCTTAATATTTAAATTTGAATAATTCGAAAACAACTCGTTCGAATTTTAATTTCAATACATCAAAATTCACAGAAAAATAACCCGAATGTAATTCCGTAATTAAAATAGGGGGTAGCCATTTGAAAAAAGAAAGTTTGTATTTCCACGGGACAATCTTAAAGTGGCATGAAAAAAATGAGTTATGAAATAATATTGGTTTTATAGAAACTTGAATATTCCGGGAAAAAAAATCCCAAATTTTGCATTTTTACGGCCAAAAATGGGGGTGAGCACGTTTAAAAAATCACCCTGTATTATATTAACGCATAATATTCAACTTATAAACGAGCTACAGCCGGAATTCCGGAGTGGATGCCATATGATAATAATAATAATAATAATCGCGTACGCTTTACCAGATATTCGTTTTTGTTGAGCACATATACATATTATATATTGAGCCATATACCATAATATATATATACACACACACACACTCGTATGATGGTGTAGAAATGAAGTGTATAGTACAGTGGGACAGAGGGGGGGGGGTGGTCAACATGTATATGCTCACGAGCCGCATGGATAAATAAAATTATGTCGAGAGCTAAAAAAAAATGTCTTTTGAATCCATTTTAGATTCTGAACGAAGTGAGAAAAAAATACAAATTCGAACAGTAACTTAATTTGAAACAGGATTTGCCTGATTTTGTATTATAAAAACAAAAAACAAATTTAACTAATTTTTTTAAAAATCAAAACTAAACAATTAATGCAATAAAGGATATCTCCGATCCTTCGTAAGGGGCAAACGTGTTAACAGCTTCTTCCAAATTAACATGATTTTCATATTTTACTTCTATATTTAGATAATCGTTTAATTCGTATTACACCGTAAACGTATATTTAAAATAATATTATACCTTTTGAAGTTTAGTCGACAGCGACCAGTTTTCGACGGTTATATTAATAAATTGTATAGAACGTATCCAAATTTGGCTTATCATATAACATCCAACTTAAAATTGCCAATTTTTCTTAAATTTATTAGAGTGGGGAATTTCCCATAGCCTCCCTACCCCAGATGACGACCCCCACTCAATATAGTCCGTTATGTTATAAAGATAAAACTCGCATTGTCAAAATATTATGTAAGTAGACACTTGTGTCATCATTTCCTAAGTTATTTTAAAAATATTTATACATTTATATAATTGAATCGCTTATTTCAGAAACCCCCTGAATCCAGTTTTTCACTTTTTGAGATACTAATCAATAAAAACTGTGTCATGGATTTAAAACTCCTAAAAATTACCAAAAATACTTGAATATAATATAATTATACTCTGTCGCGGATATTAGTGTAATTTTAGCTGAATAACTTACTAAGGAAGTGGGGGGGGGTGAATATTTTTGAATTTGCACACGATGCAAAATTTTATTTTTGGCGTTCGGGGGATTTCCGAAATAAACGATTCAATTCGTATGTAATTAAATCGAGTATAGCCGTTTTGTGTGTCGTCTGAGGACACCAAAGCGCGACGGACGATCGTTCACTATTCCTATAATATGGCTACGCACACTGTACATTACATTCCGGGTTCTTTAACCCGCATCTAGAGCAATAGTAATGTATAGTACTGACAGTTGTATACTCCTACTACCATCATGATACGCGGTAACGATAAAATACGTGTATTTATTATGAAGAGAGATTACAATTTTGGACCAGAATAAATCTGTGCACAACGCGTAATGTATATTGTTATTGTTATTATTATTGTGTTATTGTTATCACCAAATCTCCTGTGTAGGTAATACAGTTTTTCCGGTTTTCCGCAAACAATTCGCGTTCCACTGAAACGTCATAATATCGTAGGATGTTATTTATGTAATAATATAAACATTTATAAACAATTATTGTCAGACGACGAGTTTTGCGCGCGTGAAGCATTCGCAGTACTAAATTATTGCTATCCGTGATGGCATTGCCCAGTGGCGTATTTAGAAATTTTTCACGGGAGGGATCCAAAAATTTTTCCCAACACAGTGCCGTCAATGGATTCTCCTCTACCATTCCCAACTACACATCATACGTCTTAAGTCTATTATATTATAATAGAAATTATATTAATTATGTTTCATGAATATATAAATATTTTTTTTGCAGTTCATATTTCTCATTTTTTTTTTTTTTTTTTATAACATTATATGCAATTGAAGATTAAGTTATGTTATAACATTAATAATACAAATTCTAATTTTTGAAATAAGCTTAAACAAATGTATTCATTGAGCTTTCGTTTCAAAAAAATTTACCACTGGTAGAAATCAATTTCTAAAAAAAAAAATATTGAGCACAATTTAAATTAAAATTTTTATGATGTTTTATGCCGAAATTAACAGTTTTTTATTCATAAAGGGTTGTTAGGCACGTTGCAAAATACCAACTACTTTATCAAATGATGAGATAATATAATATATCCAAGGCGAGTTGTATGAAATTTTTGCCTAATGACATCAAGTATTTCAAATTGTATTAGATAAAAATAAGATATTTCCAAAATGTTCTATTAATCCCTGCAAAAGTGGTTAAATTTGTTTGAAAATATTTTTGAGGCTGTATTACGACACTATTGTCAATAAGAGTGAATATTTAAATTATATAGTTTTAAAATTAATACCAAATTACTAATATATATATATTTCATGCAAATCTGTAGATTATGACATATTTGAATGTTTTAGTATTTTTACTCAAATTTGAGGTTTTTTCTTAATTTTTGAATAACTATTTAGAACTTTAATAAATTCTCTCTCTAAAATGTCAACTAGAGTCTATTTCTGATTTGAAAGTTTTTCTAGCAAAACTTTTTGCTAACTCATTTTATAAAAGTGTGCACTGAAGTAGAAGTAACATAATAATAAAATATTTAACATGTTATACATATTTTGAGATAATAGATATCAACAGGGTCAATGGGAGGGGTCTGGGTCCTAGAAGCCCCTCCCATAAATACGTCACTGGCATTGCCGAACGATATGATATTAATTTAGGGCCCGGATTTAAATGCACTGAAAATCCTCGAAAAATGCTCTGAAAAACAGTCAATAATGCACTTAGAAAATGTATTTTCCCTTGAAAATGCCCTTAAAAAATGTATTTTATTGTGAAAATGCACTGAAAAAAATGTCCCACACATTTTAATTTATTTTACTATTTACCGTCAGGTCGTCCAGGTGACGCATAAGTAAAGATAAAATTCAAACTTTATAGCAATTACAGAGAGAGATTTATGGGTATTATTAAGGGAAAAACCAAAAAACACGGATAGTAATATTTTTAATTAGCTAAATTTAAATTATTGACTTGTATAACGTACAGATATAATTAACATTGTAAGTTTATTGTTCGAAAACGCATAAAAACGACTGAAAAATGCTGAAATATGCCCTAAAAATTAAAAAACATCGAAATATGCAAATTAGTGCAGCTTGTGTAAAACAAAAAAAAGGTTTTCGAAAATGAACTAAAAAAGGAAAACATGACCTAAAAATGCAATATAAAAGTTTCATACATTGATTCGTTTTCACATAATTCAAATTATGTACTTATACAAAGCTATGTTTCACAAACACCAACAGAAAAAAAAAAAATGCACTACTTTCCTACAAATTGACAGTCATAATTATCCCGGTTTCCATTATAACGGTCTCGTATAATCAAGCGTGGAACCAAGGGGAGGGCAGTGGGGGCGATCGCCCCTCCCAGAACTTTTAAAATGCTTGATACGAGTAAAAATGTGTTTAATTTCATATATGTATATTTGATCGATTTTCGTCTAATCGCCCCCCCCCCTCCCCAAATTAAGGTCCTGGATCCGTCCGCGCCACCGCTGTGTACAATAGAATATTATATTATAATATTATTCTCGGCCTCAAGACGTTTTACCCGAGATCGAACCCAACTACAACGTTTCGAAAATCGCGAGAGTACACGACCCCCGCGACGGTCGTTTCCTCCCTCGTCCTTCCGTTTCCAACGCCTCAGTTCTTCTATGCTCCGCCGTTCGCAGTCATATATTTTATTGTAATAATAATATAATATTATAAGTGAACATTATTATTATTATTATTACTATTCTGTTACCAGCTGTGTATCATCGTGTAATAACGGTTGTTTTCCAACGTGACTCGATGATAATCACGACCCATCGCGTGGGGGATAAGCGGGCGGGCACAAGTGAAAGTAGTGGCATATTTTTTTTTTTTTTTTTTTTTTAGCAACACCGCGTATATATATATATATATACATATATATAATATTATTAGCCTTCGCGCGCGCTCGCGTTTACTCCTGACCACAACCTTCTTTCCTTTCACTGTCGACGACGACGACGACCATTAAACGCCGCGGTAACATAATCACAACAAACTGCACGTATACTGCATACATATACATATTATATTATCATCGCGCGCGTTATAACGGTTGTGTATAACATGCAACTCGTATTCGAAATCTTTCTCTATTTCTAATTCTCCCCTCCGCTTTCTCGCGGAATGATGTTTATTTTTTTTTCTGTGTACAACTTTTCGTATAGAAATACTTGTCCAAAAGTTTCGATCAATAACTTTTTGAAACCCGATTCGCCTCTAGATTGTACTTTAAAGTGGTCATTTTTTGAATTTCTCAATTCTTCAATGTTCTTTTTGGAAAAAACAACCCAAAATTTGACAAAAACGACTCGAAAACCATCGTTTTTTGATCAGAATTTTATGAAAATTTAAACATAGATAGAAAATCCTCTGAAAAATATTTTGGCGCAAAAAAATTTTGAAAATGTGAAAAAAAATTTTGGACATTTTTCGAACATTTTTTTTTTTTTTCTTACATTATTAACTTCCTTCGTTCAGAATCGTTTTACTGGAGAAATGATTTATCGTTTCTTTAAAATTCAATACGCCCGCCCGTCAAGACAATACCACCCGTCGTGCGAAGAACACCCATCGCCGTGCGATAATTTTTTTCTGGACTTTATTCATTCGAATTTTTCAATTCTTCCTCCAACAGAAATAATATTACTTGCCGACCCCTGACGCAGACCGCAAACACAGAAATCAAATCGAAAGAACACACGTGTTTCGAGTGTAAAACGCTCTGACGCCACGCTGATTTTAATTGAATATTATATACACCTACCCATTGTGAGGCGCGTGATAAACGTTAACGCGGACAAAAAAAAATTGAATTTCCGCCGCGGGTTCTCGCCGGGGGGTCGATAACCCGCGAAACGTCGTGGAAAAACACACGACTGGGTCATGACCAACCGCGTCGTCGGTGGCTATAACGGAACGGTTACCACGGCGACCGCGGGTGTATAATATAAGTATACGTGTACACACACACACACACAGACGCAAGAGGGAGGTTTGTTGACCTCTCGCAGCAGCAGCAGCAGCAGCCCAAAAACAAAAACCGCCAAACTGCCGCCACGCCTGACGTCATCATACGTCGACGACATTTTGTGTTTATCCGAGTACCTACATAAAACACTGTTTGAGAGGCGTCTAGTTTCAAAACCGGTTAAAAGATCATTTTTTTTAAACTGCATAATTTTTTTTTTTTGATTTTCCAAATATTCACACTGTATTGTTGGTAAAAATATCGAACATCCAACAAGGCTATATAATCGATATTAAATGAGAACGGAAAATTGTGGTTAGTATCAAAACCAGCCCTATCTAACGATATTTATTTCAATAATAATTAAACGCATGTTTTTTATCTGCTTTGGTAATAGTACTCAATTTTTTTTGAGTTTTCATGAAATTAAGTATTAACTCACCATCTTTTATCCCTTTTTCATTCCTCAAAAATCCCTTTGGAAATTAAAAATATATTTACAAACCAACAAGTAAATATTATACATAGCATCTTATCTTTTTTTTTAACCATACAGGCTTTTTAATTTAGTATTTTTAATCTCCATTTTCTTTGTAAATAATTATATTTTATTGTTCACCTTATATTTACCATTATACCTAATTGTGGAAACTAATTGTAACACAAAGTTTAAATAAAAAAAAAAAAAAGTATTAACTATAATAATTAAGTTCTGTTCGGTTATTATTTTTTTGCTATTATAGATAATTATGTACATAAAATTCAAAATGTTTTGTATTTCTTAAATTTTCCAATGTTTGTGTTTCAAAATCATCATCTATCTCATAAAGTCGGATTTCAAAACCAGCCATAAGTGAAAAAAAAAAAAAATAAATCGTTGGTTTCAAAAATAGCCATATACTTAAATTCACAACAAAACCAGCCATTTCAAAACTATAAATTTATTTAACTCTTGTAATAATATTTTTACAAAATATTATATTTTCACATACAATGTGTGTACCATTCAAAGCTTTGATTTCATATTTATTATAAAAATTATAGACCGAGTATTTTACGTGATTTTCGTTTTTTGTTGTTTCTGAAAAATTTCGAAAATTGCTTTTAGCTGTGGTTAGAAAATAACGAGTGGTAAGCAAAATACGTTATATTTGATGTTGTTATAAACGATCCAAGTCCGAGTTTTTAAAGAATTGTTCTTTTACCAAAACACTTTAATTAATATTATTATCCATCTATATTTTAATTTCCATCGTGTTGGGATTGAAAAAAAGTTAATAAAAGCGTTTTCGTTAAATTTTGGGTAACTTTTTTCAAATTTTGGAAAAACTATCGAGAATTTTAAAAAATTACCTAATTAAGGCAAATTATTCTGATACCAACAGTTACTGGTCGAAACTTTTGGGTAAGCATTTCTGCACAAAAATGCGTACACATTTTTTTATGTTACAAGTAAAGTAAAGCAAAACAAAGTAAATCAAAGATAAGTAAAGAGCAAAGTAGACAAGTATGCCGGGCATACTTCGCACCATGGGTATTTTTCGCTTCTCGGATTAAATACTCTTAGTAGATGTATTGAATTTTAAGGAAACGATAAATCATTATTCATTACTTAACAATATAAAGAGCAATATTAGTCGTCATTTTCAACACACCCGCCAAGAGCGTATGATCCGAAAAGCGAATAAGAATACCCACGGTGCAAAGTATGTGCGGCTTTCTTACAATGTACATTACTATCAACATTGCTTTACTTTTCTTCGCTTTGCTCTATTTTGCTTATATATTTATATTTGCTTTACTTATCCTGAAATAAAAAAAATACGCGTCGTTGTAGAAACACTAGCTTCTTCACACCGCTCAGATTATCTAGGTTGTCATATCCGTTGATTATTCATTTAATTACTAAAACAATCGGTCGAATATCAACGAATTATTATTATATAGCGTCACAATGGTAAAAAAAAAAAAAAAAAAAAAATTATTCAATAATGAATTCAAACATTTCGAAAACAAAAATAAAAAACACCTACGTTATAATAATATGATGCGTGAATATTTTATTTATTATGGCTCAAGGTTCAGACCATTAGTGTATTCAATAGTTTTGCTAATAAATAATATATAGGTAAAATCATACGATGTACAACGAAACACCGTAATTGTCGTTCATTCATCACCGATGTAAAATAGTTGTTTTCTAACTGAAATAGGTTCAACAAAATCAAGACGGCAACGTAGTATAAATGCCTATTCACTGCGCCTTCCTATATACAGCACGAAATTTCCTCCTATTTTGAAATAACGCAATGTCGATGTCCTTCCTCCTTTTTTTTTTTGTACTATTATATTTAGTTCATTCAATGCCGAATAAAGTGTATAATTACTATATACCTAAGAAAAAGCCAAAATAGTAAAAGTGAAAAATTGTGAATATATAATATAATCACACGAAAATCTCATTCTAAAATCGTTGCTAGATAACAGATGATATTTTCCACTTGTAATTTCCTTTCGTTTCTGTCTACTAAAACGTTTTTGTTCACGTTACACAACACACAACAATGAAAATTAAGTTTACAACCAGAAACGACTCAAGTCTGAAAATTAAATCGTAATCGTCTATAGATAATTGTACCGGTGCCGTAGCTTGAAATAGACGTGCCCTAGTGCAAATAATTAAATCTGTGGGCCCGTTATTTTACAGTGTTGTTTACTTCAAACATACAAAAAAGCAAAACATATCGCAGTTGGACTCGAAAATTTCCGCATTTTCATGTTTTTACACAATCAAATAAAAAATTGCTAGATCAGATACAAATCTGAATTAAACCTATTTAAATCCAATTTTTATTTTGCATATTTCCAGGTTGTATTATTTATTTTTTTTCAAAATTTTCGTTTATACTGAAATACATTAGAACAATTAGGATAAACATTTTGGGGAAGGAGACAAATACCTAAACACGTTTAGGTATTTGCCTGATTTATATCTCTCTCCTCAAATGCATATGAAACTTTCAAAAAATCTTGGGGGGGGGGCATTTTAAGTAATAAGTATGGGCTCCCCCCCCCCATACAAGAACTTGATGAGATTTTGTTTCTGCGGTACTGGTACACATACTAAGGTCGAAAGAAAAGTTCCAACACTATCAATCCAGTTTTTAATAATATACGAACATTAGGGACTTGGAGTAAAATCTTTATTTAACAACGATGACGTAACAATACGCGTAGGTCATTATACGCGACGAATAAAAAATGCCAACCTAACTGTTATTATTCTAATTATTGTTTTTTCCTATTCATTATCCACACATTTGGTTGAATAATTTACATTGAAAACACACACAATAAAAAACATACATATATTATTCACACCGCCTACTCTATCTGTTTCTTCCTCGGTCACACACACACACACAGATATATGCCCACTCTCTCTCTCTCTCTCTCTCTCTCTCTCTCTCTCTCTCTCTCGCCCGCACAAAACAATCCGTTGGCACGAACAATGGGAACGCAACTCTACATTTTTATAAAATGCGTACACGTTTAATGTATATATAACGGGGCCTGGGCTTGTTGGGTCAATGTACGGACGTCGTCGTCGTCGTCGTCGTGGTGGCAGAGAGAAGCGCCTGGCAAAAGCGCGACGGTGGCGGTGGCAACAACGAGGAAACGCGTTCTCTCGCATGTGTCGACCACAGCGGATTTCAACGAAAAGTCCGGAGGCGATGTCGTAAATTCAAAAAAAGCCGGACATACTTCGCACGACGGGTGGTATTCTCTTGGCGGGCGTATTAAATTTTAAAGAAACGTTAAATCATTTCTTCAGTAAAACGATTCTGAACGAAGGAGGTTAATGATATAAGAAACAAAAATGTTCAAAATTTTTTTTCACATTTTCAAAATTTTCTTGCGCCAAAATATTTTTCATAGGATTTTCTATCTATGTTTAAATTTTCATAAAATTCTGATCAAAAAATGATGGTTTTCGAGTCGTTTTTGTCAAATTTTGGGTAGTTTTTTCCAAAA
>JAIPRM010012274.1:0-12225 GCA_025469315.1 Stegophylla sp. TES_Ste_2020 | reverse complement strand
TGGAAAAGTATTTCTAATAAAAAATAAAAAAATAAATAAAAAAAATTAAAAATAAATATCATTGTAAAAACACTAGCTTCTTCACTTCGTTCAAAATCTAAAAGGATTTTATACGAAAAGTTGTACACAGAAAAAAAAAAGAATATATAATAAATATCATCGTAAAAATATAAGCTTCTTCACTTCGCTCAGAATCTAAAACATCATTGTAATATCATAAGCTTCGTTCAGAATCTAAAAGTCACCTTAAATTTTGATATTTTTCAAATAAAAATCCAAGTTAATAAATTCTTGATAGAATAAAATGTATTACAAAGTTGAAATAATAATTAATTGTTTTTGTTAATATTTTTATTATCAATGTAATATATTATGAATTTTAAATGTTCAATGCCTTAAATTTGTAATTATTATTTACAAAAGTGGTCATATCACGTATGTAAAATGCAATTTTTTCCTTATAATAAAAAATTATTTAATCATGACTATTGTTTGGGAGGAAATGTCATATCCTTTCAAAAATTTTCAAGGGCAAAAATTTATCCGGTGGGAAGTCGAGTCTGTTACCCGTTTAGGAACGCCACTACTTTAGATGCGGGCCCGATATTAGCTTTTATATATAGTCTGCAAACAACCAACAAATACGAATGTCATCAGAGTTTTTCACGAGGCCTCGTGCTGTAGCCCTCGTCGCTCTCCCCCTGCCACAGTTCGGCTTTGCTTGTTGTCGTATAAGACGGCAGAAGATTTTTGATACGGAAATCACGGTTTCTTGTTTTTCATTCAATAATAAAGTCATTCTATCTAATCAACGATTTGAAACGCGGGTTTAACGCATTTAAAGAGTTCATTAAAATACAAAAAATAAATAGATAATCGATTTTAACGTAATCTCCCGCCCTAACATAAATATTCATTCTAGTTTTCATGAGTATTATTTTATAATCTATACTCTAAATCACAAACCAGTCAGTGACCATCAAAAACGTTGGCTTTGTTACATAAAAAAGTGTCGATTTGCATACTCGTATATATTTTTTAATAAAATATAATTACTTTTTTCAATCTGCTCTATCTACATAACATATTTTGTAATATATATTTAAGGCATTTTTTTTTAATTAATCCTGTTACCAATCACGTGCGAATTTCGTGAATTTCGTTTAATTATATATACGCACAATAATAATAAAATATATACCATCATTTCCTTGAAATATAACCCATATATATATATATATATATGTATAAACGCGTATTATACTCGGTACTGCGCGTATAGTGGATTCGACCACTTTTCCATTGCCTTCTCTAAGCGCGTAGATTCAGCGAATCGCGAATCGACTGCACGTGTAACGAATATCATTACGGCGAGGTCGTTTGTCATCAGTATCAGTATTATTATAATAGGTACCAGGCGCATAATAATAATAATATCGTAGTGTTTGCTTTGTGGTGTACACATCTAATACTGTGGGTATTTTCTGTCTACCAAATTAACCCGAAATCGAGTGTCATGAGACATAGTGTAAAAGACGGAGATTCTTGCAACGTATTCGGTATTTCCATGTCGTGTCGAATCATAGAAAGTCACGAGTTTTTTAGAAAACTGAATTTCAGAAAAATCGCCTTTTATTGGGATAATAAAAGTATTCGAGAATAATTGGGATACTTGAACTGGTAAAACTCGTATGGCCGTTACGGACGCGGAATACTAGTACGGTCCTCAATAATCAAGATTTCCTAAAGTATATAAAAAGAAAAGTTTCTTCATTGATAACATGATATACACAGTGATGAGTTGGCAGAAAAAAATAGAACACACATATGTAAGTAGGAAGTAATTGTGATGAATTTCCGATACTAAGATTAACAATAAATGAGGCAAAATTATATTATTATGTCTATTGTTTTGATATTTTAACAAACGTATTGCATATTGTATAACCCACTGCTTCTGAGATTCTGAGCAGAGCAAAGAAGTTAATGAATTTACAATGATTTTTGTTTTTTTATTTTTTGTTCTGTGAACACTTTTGCGTATAAAAATACATACTAATTCAAAAGCTACGATCAGCCATTTTTTGAAACAAAATTCGGCTCAGAGTATATTCACTTTAAAAATAAAATTTATCTTAAAAAGAAGAACTGCTATACAAATAATAAGAAAGAGTTTTAAACTATTTTTTAAATATTAACCAAATATTTTAGATTCTGGGCGGAGCAAAGAATCTAATGTTTTAACAATGATGTTTATTTATTTAACATTATCTTTTTATTTACTTTTACTGAAAACTACAGAAATACTTGTCCAAAAGTTTCGAACAACAAATTTAAAGTCACAAATGGCCTTTAAAGGGTATTTTTGTGTAGTCATTTTCCGAAATTCTCAATAGTTTTCTCAAAATTTTGGAAAAACTACTCAAAATTTGACAAAAACGTCTTAAATACAATATTTTCTTATTCAAACTGTCTGAAAATTTAATTTTAGATAGTCGATAATATGAGATATGTTTGACGGAAAAAAAATTTGTAGATTTTTTCTAACACTTTTTACTCATCAAATTTTTTTTCCTATTCTCAGTTAATAGTGAGATATCAAAAATTATAATCCATTTTTGAGATTCTTTTATCATCGTTAAAAATATATGTGAATAAATTAATAAATATTCAGGTTCAAATATTAATAGTATTAAAAACAGACATCTCTAAAGTTCTATATTTATGGCATGTTATTACTTAAAATAATGTATTATCCTGTTTTTGATAATTTGTCAACAATAACAAACTTTGGTAGTTTTCTCTTGTATTTTGAAGCTATTGAAAATAAAGAAAAATTATTAATTTAAATTACTATGTAGTCTGAATTCTCTGATGAGCACAATATAATATACTAGATGTACTGATCCAAACACGATATCGATTAAAAAAAATGTCTCCAAAAAAAAAAAAATTATCATTGAAAAAACTCTAAATTATCATGCTTTGTTCAAAATCTGAAATTCGTTTTTCGTGACGGGTATTATCAAAATCAAAAACTTAAATTATATGTTATATAACGGGCACAAGGCCGAAAGGTGCAATTACATTTTACATTTAATCGAAAAATAATTAAATAAATTTAAAAAATATACAATAAATGTCTAAAGATAATAATTAAAATAATGTTAATTATTAGTAATAAATGCACATAAAGAATACATTATTTTGAAGATTCAGTAATAAATAATTAACAAAACACATAAAGATAATAGTTATAGACTGAGTAGGGTGAGCCAAATGCAACATTTGATCAGTAGTTAGAATGAAGGAAAGGAATTGAAAAAGGATAAAGTGATTTAGAATAATGAGGAGGAACTCTAAAGTTTACTTGGGAGATTTAAGAAGGAACATAATTAAATTAATTAAACATATTTGACAATTAAAATACTAAATTAATAAAAAAGGTTATCAAAATCAAATTTGGACCCCGTGATTTTGTTATTATATTTTGATCAATGCGATTCAAATTATATTTTCAAACTACCCGATAGAAACTTAATAAGCAAAAAATAAGTTTAAAAATACATTTACCGATGGTAAAGCTCTCGATAAGTACAGATCTGGGACTGAACTTACCTTTATGCAACAACATATCATTCAATTCATTTAAAAATTGGAGATCACTTTAACATAATTTTGGGAAGGGATTAAAAATCCATAGTCTTTCCTCCTCTCGGAACACCCCATGTGACCCTCGTATTGAACATGACGAGGTGTGTTGTGTTGGCCATCAAAGATCATAAATGCTTAATAGTATAAGATTCAACTTCTTAAGACTTAAGTCCACCAATATATCATACATGTAAAGTATATCATATTGAATTACTCTGTACCTACTCTACATACACATAACTGCATTCTCCATATTAAATCCAGTAGCGATTTTGATTTATGCAGTTTTGGATTTTTCAGGTAAAATATTTTTGTACTTAATTTAAAAATCATATTTTTAAAATCATAAGTGGTTGGAGAAATTGAGTACACCACTGGAATGCTTATTCACATTTTAAATCTAATGAATGAGTTCTAAGCACGACGAATTTTAATATTTTTGAAAAAAATTTGGACTGTGGTTCGTATGAAAAATGTTATTGAATTTGAAGTGTTGTTTATGAACATCGCCGTAAGTTTAAACTGTCCTCCACCAGTTATCGTGTGACATCAATAGACATTGAGAACTTTTTACGTATTTAGTTATATATTTTGATATTACGAGAACTCGTACTACATGAAAAACATAACTATTGCCATATTAAAAAATAAATAAATAACTTATACCCGATGAAGGAATTAATTGATGAAGAAAGGATTGCCTCCCCTTAAACCAACCTCTGTAATATCATGTTGTATTCAATTTATATTTAGCCGACATGCCACAAAGTGAAAAACAGAGGATACGAGAGACGATGATAATGTAATATTTTTGTTTGTCCTCGTGCGCAGCTACTAAAACCTAATATAAAAGTGAAGGTATCATATTTAATATAATAACAGTATTAGCTCTGAAATCGATACTTGACGACCGCTTTGTTTTATTTTTGTTTTCTTTCCTGTACTCGATGTAATACCAAAATTGATACACTTCCACGCCCGATCGACGAATAGTGGCAAAGAAATATAAGATAATGTGATAATAATATTTTAAAACATATTTTCCAAACTATACTTGACGAAAAATTTCGTCTACTGAAAAAGCACATATTATATTATTATTGGCTTTGATCCGAACCACGCACACCCTAAATCCTAAATATATTTGTAATACTTAATCTTTATTTTGATTAAAAATGTATGATATTTATAACGTAATAATGAAGAGCTTTTTTACAATTACTAATTATAATATTATTTAGGCAATTAGTATCATTGCTTGAAAATATTATTGAACTACACTAAAGTTGTCTTAAAAATACATACAAAAAATAAATAAAAATCTGTTGAAATGTCCAATTTGTTAAACAAGGTAGTAAAACAGCTTTCAAAATACGCGAAATATTTAAGAAAAATCATTTGGTTAGAAATAATGAAAACTTCGCTCCTCTCAGAGTGTAAAATTTAGTGGACTTCGGCACGTGATGTCAGAAAAATTTGTTTCCCCTTCCATAAGACAATGTATAACGCAAGACTAGGATAAGTTACCATCAAACGTTACCGCTTACCATGAGGAATAATCTTGATTTTCGTCCATATTCTCATGAAAATTTACGTGACTTTTTAATAATGTATACAAAAAATCTGATAAAAAAAAAAAAAAAAAAAAAATAGTATAAAATTGCGCAAATGAATAAAAAATAAAAAATGTTCTGTAAAAATTATTTTGTTTAATATCATAATATAAATTTGACGAATGACTCTCCTCAATAAAATAAAGTCTTGAAAGCAAGGAAAGTGTCATAAGTAAAATAATACGTCCACAAAACAATCATTTTTTTAAAAAAAATTTGATACATTAATATTATAATAATTGTAATTATTAAAATGATAAAGAAAACGACTAAGTATTTTGTCAAAACATTAATCACACTAAATATAATTTCATATAGTACACAATGTATGTACTAATACAATATATTATTTATAGGTGTTCACGATTATAAAATAAATGTTGTTAATTTATAACGTCAACAGTTTGCCTTTTTTTTATTTCTCTACTTCTTCTTCTGGACTTACAAAAATGTTTTTGCAATATGTGCCTGTGCTATGGTTAAATATCGCATTAAAGTGTGTGCTTAATACGAGTACAGAATACACGAATCATATTATAACCAGCGTAGACGTAATACGAGGAGTCAAGGATGAAACCATCCCCTAAGATACTTTATCGATGGTTTAAAGATATTATTTTATCCCGCTGCCATGAGATGCAATTTTAACTGCAATAACGTCGATAAGAAACGAATTGAATTAGCAAACAATTTTTTTTTTTTTTTTTTATCATTATTTGACACACCCACTATACTAAAATAATAACGTTGAAGTCATCAGCATGACAAAGAACTACAGCGATAAAGTAAATATATCTACAGAAATATTATTATTGTACCGAGTCGAATGCCGTTTATAATAAATAATTACCTACAACTATTGTCAATAATATAAGTCGAGTAAAAATCATATAATAGTCAATAGAAAATGGGTGTATGAATTCGTTGTCATCAACTCACGTTTATAAAATATTAAACAGTAGACTCTCGGTAATTTGGCTGTGTAATAATCCGGTACGTTGGTTATAGTCTTATTCAATTATTTAATACAAGATAGTTTTAAAAAGCATCATATTTAAAAAAATAAAATACAAAATTAATGATTTGTTTTGACCTGTCTCACCAAAAAGTTAATTCAACACAGCAATAAATTAGTATGTATAATATATATATATATATATATATTATTGAAATGTTTTTTTTAAAATTAGTAAATTAATTAATAATTAATAACAGTAAAATAAAATGTATAAAATGTAAAAAAGTAAATATGCGTTTTTTTGTAAACCTCCAGTAATCAGGCCAAATTACTGAAATTCTAGTGCACATTGTTGAACATTTTATCGACCTCACAGAACTAAAACTGTGTAGTTACACACGCGATGTGAATTAACAAATCACGAATTAATTACTGTAATTAATTACTTTTGTTCACTGCACTTGGGGTCTAAATATGACAGTTACCATTGTATGATACCATTGTATCACACACAGAAGTAAGGAGAAATTACCTTTTTTTTTTCTAGTATGTAATATGTGCATTTGAAATTAATTTCACTGCATACGGCGACCCAACGGTAGACAACCATGGCAGGTGGTGACAAACGTTGACTATTCATAATAATTATAACCATCTACAAAACTCTTTTCGCGTATCACGCATAATAACATAATAACACATGAATAATAATAATAATAATAAGACCGGTAGTGTCTCATTTGCGAACAATTACCAGGCACTCGTAATCATAACACCCGCAATCAGCATGTAGAACTTATTCTTCACCACTTCAATTGTTTATTATTGTCCAATTGCATAGAGCGATTTATTTTTTTTTTATGGCTAAAATCATTATACATTTTCTGCCCTACATATAGGCTTACCATTAAAATTTAACGTTATTCAATAATAACAATTTATTCAAATACATTTTCTGACATAGAATATTTATCTAAGTATAATATTGTTATTCGATTTCATTTAAATTTTATGTCGAAGGTTCTACGACTTAAGATATTATGTTTCGGTTTTGTTTAACAAAACCAAACTTTTTATGTTTCCGTGTTATAACTAGATAACATTTATGTAAAAATTTTCAAAAATTTAACACCCACAAATTTTGTTACTGGTAAAGTTTTCCCCCTTTTATCCCACCCTAAATACACCACTGAGTGTACTGACAGTGTTGTGCATTATCTAAATAATTTTATCTAATGCCTTATCTAGATAAAAATAATGTTGAATATCATTTTATTTTAACTAGGTATTTAATAAAATAGTTACCTTGGATAAAATTATCTTAATAATTTTTTTAAATTTTTTTCGAAACTTCGAAATTTCGAGAAACTATTCAGAATTTTGACAAATGGCCTCTTAATATCATATAGAGCAAAATTCTAATTCAGAAGTTCTCTAAATTAAAAAAAAAAAAATAGATTAAGAGTATTTTAAAGCAAATAAATCATAATCAAGTACTTGACATTATTTTATTTATAGCGAAATGGCCATTTTACAAATATAATATTATGTTTTAAATTGTGTGAACTTTTTAAATTTATCTTTATCTTTTATCTGTTGCCTAGATTAATATTTAAATTGTTATGTATTATCTATCTTATTTAGTAAATACATTTTCAATGAATTATCTGTTGTCTTATCTAGATAATATTTTGGTTATCAAAACGTACAAAACTGTGTGTGTTTGTGAGCGCTCGCGTAAGCCGTCTTCGAGCACCACAAGTCGCAGTGACCTCTGCGGCAACGGAGGATTTCTATAATATTATAAAATATTTGATTCCGTGCCCAAGGCATTCGGATATTATTACGCGGACGTTATTACAATATCTCCATTACGGGCGGGAGGGCGCGTTTGTGTGCCCGTCGAGAGGCGCCGTTCCGGGTTTTTTTTTTCGCGGTGCGCGCGCATTGCCCGACGATGACGTTGAAATATTATACAAAACGACGTGTTCGTAGACAAATACATTTTTTATATTTATATTTATATATATATATATAATTTTTTTCACTTCACGAACAACACTATAATAATATTATCGTGATATACGTAATGCGCAGTACTTACTCGTGGATCCGAGGCGACATTCCTCGCGGTCAATAGCAGCGCCCGCATCGTTGCCAACCCGATCGATCGAAACGACAATAATAATAATAATTATAATATTAGAAAAAATATTCGCCTTTTTTTTTTTTTTCTCACGGATCACGGAAATCGTATCGAATTTCAAACATCGGAATAATTAAATACTATATGGACGAATACGTATTAAGGGCGAACGGGTGCGTTCATATCATACGCATATTCACTAAAATTCGTATACAAATATACAATCTAGTTGTTAGTAATAAATAACGGCAGGACCATTTCCTTCCAAAAATTAGATTCTATTTTCCTCCACTATTCTATACTCCTCATAAAAAAAAAAAAAAAAATAATAATAATAATAAATAAAATAAATAAGTAATTATAATAAAATCCTTATTTCTCCACAAATAAAATACCATCCTCCTCCAGTTTTTATATTCCTCCAAATATTTTTTCTACTGCACTACATTATTTAAATGGACAAATGTTTTGAAAAATTGTATATGATATACTATCATGGGCTTAGCATGCATGGGACAGGCCTCCCTGTACTCCCCCCCTGCTTCGAACGACATATATTGTAAAATTAGAAGTGTTCAATCACCATAAAAGTCTAAAGATTATAGAAACGCCGGGAAGCCAATGATAAATATTAATAAAATAACATGTGCATATTTTCTTTTTAACAGGATTGCATTTGTTGAGAAAATGTTAAATAATTATAAAAAAATTTAGTATTTAATTTTTAATTACCGTTCTACAATTCAGTGTACCTACATCGACGACTTATTATTTATAATACATTTTATTTCTTTATACCTTTTTCAAATTTATATAATTCCACAATTCAGTGTATATTGTATAATATATTATTAGTTCCAAAACTTCTCATTTTTCATTTTAAATTTTTGTATAAGTACCTACCTATTATTTTCTAAAATCATTATATTTACTATAAACTTATATAGCGAACGTTTTCTTCAATACTACTCAGCATAATTTTGCATTGAGTTTTGCAACGAATACTTGAAATCAATTTCCATTACTTCTAGACACGATCTTATCTAATTAGCTGTTCAACTCAGCCAAGGTGTTACAACTATAAGTTATGTTATAACTATCTTGTTACATCATAGAGATACTGTACATTTACAGCTCTATTTACGTCATACTTTGACGGATGTGCATTATACACGGTGTATTTGTTGATAAGTTTTAAATTTAATAATTTACTTTTCATAAATTAAATATGTCTATTAATCCCAATGCTGTTACACCTATTGTAAAAAAACAATCCAGTAATTCTTCTAATAAAATATATTACAGATATACTCTCTTTTGTTTATCCAAAAAAGTGTAAATTCTCACGATTCTGATTTTAATGCTCTTCAAAAACAACTTTCTGGGTTAGAGGAAACTTTTAAAAATGTCAAGGATAATATAGAAAATTTAATATCGGAAGTTAATAAATTAAGAGAGAGTAATGTTTAATACACCCCCAAATAGTTCATTTAATAGTTATATTGTTTTTGTTGAAGCTGTTAAACAAATATTATCAACTACTAAATTTATTAATTCTAAATGTATATTCTTAGGGGATTTTAATCTGTCTCGCTGTTTGTCAATGATAATTCTGGCTTATCACTAAATGGTGTACGCTCAGAACAGGCTGAAACTATTATTGATTGCTTTTCTCATAACGTGTTTTTACAATACAATAATGTGTTCAACAATGTCGGTTCACAACTAGATCTGATATTTTCTAATATTTTAAACACATCTGTTGTGCTATCTGATGAGGAGCTTGTGCCAATTGACCAGTTTCACCTCATTATTTTGATATCTTGCGTGTACTACGTTGAAAAAACAAATAATCCACAAAGGTCTTACTTACATAATTCTGAAAAAGCCACCATAGTACCATAAATCATATATTAAATAATTTGGACTTCAATATTTTCAACCAATTGTATCAACACTATTGTTTATAAGTTTTATAAAAACTGTATTTTATAAACAGAAATATCCTGTTTGGTTTAGTAAAGAACTAAGTTATAAGTTACGTTTAAAAAATAATGCCCATAAGCAATATAAAATTAGTTAAAGTAAATATGATTATTTTAAATTTTCTAATTTAAGATCTCAATGCAAAAATCTTACTAGGTTATGTTACAATAATCATATAATTCAAACACAAAATAATCTCAAGTCTAATCCCCGTTACTTTTGGAAATTCATCAATAATAATAAAAGCAATAACCTTTATTTACCTTTACCTTCTACTTTAAAATTTAAAAACCATTGTTCTTGTTCAAATAACATAACAGATATAACAAATTTTTTTTGTACATATTTCTCATCGGTTTTTGGAAATAACTTCGTCACTGGTGATAGCATGTCTAATCCAATTAATGTAGTAAATTTTTCTAATTAGGTACCAATTTTCTATTATACACATTTTCCAGAGTCTTAGCCTACTAGGTTTGGATCCAATTTCAGGCCTGGAATTAGTACCACCTACATTCTTATACTCCTGTCGATATTCCTTGGCATATCCATTACTTCAGATATTTAATATGTCTTTATCTAGTGGTATTTTTCCGGATATTTGGAAACATAGTTATACATCACCAATTTAGAAATCAGGAGATAGGACGTTAGTTACTAATTATCGCACAATATCTAAATTAAGTACACTACCAAAATTGTTTGAAAAGTTATTAGTACCTGTATTATATAGGACCAGGGCTCGGGATTTAAAGCATTTGCTTATTTTTATGGATTGACTTAAAATGTAGCAGAGTGCTATAGAAGTGTATGTCATGTTACAACACGTTCAATATTATGAAATTTGAAAGTGCTTTTTATTGCTTTTTTCAGCGATTTTTCAAAAAAATGCTTATTTCAAGTCTTTCTGATAATTATTGCTTTTTTGACCAGTTTTTCTACTTTTTTATGATTTTCTCCTGCAAATTTGTTATTGATAGAATTAAAATTAAAAATAACTCTTAAATTATCTACATTGTCATGTAGTCCGTCGCCGTCCGCGGCATAGTTGCAGGGTTAACAAAAATATTTCAACGCTCAAATTAGAACTTTATTTCGGGGAAACAAATTAATATAATTAAATTCATGTTTATCAGTCTATCACTAATTTCTCTGTAAATAATATTTTTTGACCGTCGTGGTTTTATAGGTGTGATAAACACAAATAATATTTTGATTTCAAAGTTTAGAAGTCAATTGTCGTTCGCATTCGTCGTGTTGTATTTGTCGTGCAACATTTGAACATTCAATGCAATAATGACGGAAAGATTTAATTAATTTTTTTTTTTTTAAACTATTCGTAAATATTGTTTACATTTTATTTTTCAGAAAATCCATAAAATCCTCAGTCTCGAAAATTTAGTTCAATTTTTTTTATAATTAAAAGATAAAGATTTATTTTTTTTATTTTTATTTTTTTTTTTTAATAAATATTTTTGTTTAAATTTAAGTTTTTTAAATGTTTATTTGAGTGCTTATAATGATGTTTTCAAGCGCATATTTTAATGATTTTAAGTGCTACTATAAGTCCCGAGCCCTGTATAGGACATTTGAACATACTATTATTAACGAACAACATGGCTTTCGTAAGTTAAAATCGACTGATACAAATCTTGTTACGTTTTATTCATATTTGGTTGATGTGGTCCTCCTCAGTTGCTGTCTAGCCGTTGCCGTGTGCGTATGATTGTTATTATGCCTAGTTTACACGATGCGTAGTACTTGTCATTAGTACTTGTCACTCACACTAATACCACACGTGTAAACAGGTATGAGTAGTGCTTAGTATTAGTAAAACCGCGAGTGCGAGTGAATAGAACGCCGTTCTA
>JAIPRM010012273.1:0-12226 GCA_025469315.1 Stegophylla sp. TES_Ste_2020 | reverse complement strand
GAAACGATAAATCATTTCTTCAGTAAAACGATTCTGAACGAAGGAAGTTAATAATAAAAAAAAAAAAAAAAATTTCAAAAAATGTCCAAATTTTTTTTCACATTTTCTTGCGCCAAAATCTTTTTTATAGGATTTTCTATCTATGTTTAAATTTTCACAAAATTCTGATCAAAAAATGATGGTTTTCGAGTCGTTTTTGTCAAATTTTGGGTAGTTTTTTCCAAAAAAAACATTGAAGAATTGAGAAAATCAAAAAATGACCTCTTTAAAGTACAATCTAGAGACGAATCGGGGTTCAAAAAGTTATTGATCGAAATTTTTGGACAAGTATTTCTATACATAAAGTTGTACACAGAAAAAAAAAAATTAATAAATAAAAAAAATAAATAAATACACATCATTGTAAAGTCACTAGCTTCTTCACTTCATTCAGAATCTAAAATATATTGTTAACCGGTTGTTAGATGAAATTTAATTGTAAGTTTCACGTTATAAATTATATTATAAAAGTTATGTATGTGATTAGTTCAAGAATTTAACTTTGTAAATTATCATTTAGAAGAAATCGTAATTACCTCATTATTATCCCATCACAAGCTATGTTTAAAGGGATAAATTAATTTTGTGCATTAAAAAAGAAAAAAAATACATACACACTCAACATGGTCTACTATATTATTTTTTTTACGTATTACGAAGTGTTTATTCGATAATTATAATACAAATAATCTACTCCATACCACGTTTTGCACCTTTCTCCGCTCTCACCCCCACCCCACTCCACTACGAATGAAATGCTCAAAAATGCGTATTACGTTATATGGACTTCTGTCGAGTAGACTTGAACGTATAAAAAAATATCTATATACGTATTATGTACGTGCACGTATTTATTATTATGTTTACGAACGGGTGTGTGTGTGTGTGTGTGTGTGGTGACCGGGAAAGTAATTTACATATTTCCTCCTTTCGCCCCCCGTCCCCCGTCCCTCTCCCCCCAATCCCTTCGAACCTTGGTCTACGGTACCAACCAAATATTATTCGTATTACTATATTATGTTAACGCAGCGATTTCCTATCGGAATACATACATACATATTCTGTAACATGAATGTTATAATATTATATGCGACGTCGACCACGTCTAGCGGTCGAGCGGATAAATAAAAAAAAAAAAATAAAAAAAAAACAAGGGGGAAAAAAAATGGAAAAAAGAGAGAAATCCCGCGTCGTCGTTGCGCGCGCGAGGTCTTACAAGCGGCGCCGCCGACGACGGGGAAACGAAAACGGTCGCCTCCGCCGCCGCGCCGCCGTGGCGTTACAATATAAATCATCTTTTTGGATCGTCGTCGTCCCCTGCCGCCGACACCGAGCCCCCCCCCACCCTGTTTTGGGCCGAAACCGTGGCGGATCGTACACGTAGTAAAGCGCAGTCCGACCGGCGGCGGTGACAACTGTGGTGACAGCCACTGCTGACCAAGCGGCGGCGGCGTTGCTATTGATTTATCTCGCTGTCATCGAAACGAAAACTTTGTGTGCATGTGTACTCTCGCGTGTAATTTATAATAATAACAGCGATATATATGTCCGAAATTGTTCGTAGGGCACGAGGAGGAGGAGGGGAAAACGGGTAAAAGAAAAAGATGATGGAAGACAGATACATACGCGAGTGAGTTTTTCTCGACACAGGCGATAGCACCGTCTCGTGGGCACTCGAGAGATTTCAAAAGGGCGGTAGAAGGCCGAGAGAAAATTCGAGGCTGACCTAGCAATGGCTGACCTCGAAATTCGTAACGCTATTATTACAAAAGTATAATATTTTTGAAACTAATTATTGCAGATTAAATTCAAACACATAAAAACACTATTTTGAAAAACATGAAATAACACGATGAAACTAAATTAATACTTTTTGAAATTTCTTCAAATCCTTTATTCGTGCATATTGTATACTTTACTTTCTAAAAAAAAAAACTTGTAAATTCATTTTACGATTATAAAATATTGATCTAATGGTATCCAAAAGATTTCTAGATTCTAACATTATTTTATTCAGTAATTTCAAAAATCAACAGCAAGTCCAAAAACGGGATTAATATGGGACAGACTTGAAATCACGGGACAAAAAGCGTCCTGAGAGAAGTTTCAATCCTGTATAAAACAGGACGTATGGTCACCCTACGTTAGACGGATTTTTTGAATAAATATAAATTAAACTCGACGATTTTTCTAAACGCAAATAAAAATACTTATGAATATATTATTATGATCGAGTAGTGATCTATGTGCGTTTTGATTCCGTTCGTTAGAAAGGTAAATTTAAAACTGAACATTCGACTAAAGTAATATTGACATTTGTAGTAATTGAAGTAATCGAGATCAAAAATAATGTTTTAAAGACGTGCTCCGACAGATGGTCACTTGAAAAAAAATTTCCGGTGCCACTAGAAAACGTTTGAACGTCAAAACGGGGGGGGGGGGAAGGAGGGGGCAAAGTAAGTTTGAAAACGCGAAAATATATCGTATTGATAGCGCGCGTAAATATAACTTCCATACGTCAATCCGAAACCGATTTATCATCATAATATATTACACGCGTCGACGGGACGGGAAGCTCGTGCATTTTTTCCACGTTTCCATAATAGAACTCGCGGTTGTTTATGACGTAAATTTTACTAAGTTATGCACTTAAAAATGTCAAAATATATGTTATGCAATTTATATGACGTCTTTAAAGTTCAAATGTATTAAATATATATTTTTTTCAACAAATATATACATATATTGTATATGTATATAATGGTGAATACTAATTCGAAATTAATTAAACACTCTTATCTCAACTTTAATTTTTTATAATATTTTGAGTTAGTGACGAATGAATTTTACTCTCCGGTTTTTTGTCAATGACTCATGGTTTACAAGTTTTATATTAATAAAAATCGTTTGTTTGCACAGTTAACTTCAATAACATAATTGTACCTAATTTAATATTATACAATATATTGTAACAAGCCGGACTGGATTAACATAATGCGTGGCCCTAGGCACATATTTTTCAAAATCCTATAGTTACGCTTTTTTATTTTTTTAAAAAAAAAAAAAAAAAAAAAAAACTAGTGTTAGATAACTGGTTTGTGAATTGGATTTTTCTTGATTCCCAAAAAGAAAATGTACAGATAATTTTTGGGTCTTGAATTTTATAATAAAAACTATAATACTTAAACATTTTGAATGTACTTGAATTTTGGAACACTATATGGAAAAAATAGACTCTTTTCACTGCCAGCCCTTGGCATGTGCCGCCTACCTTGCCTATACGTTAATCCTGGCCTGATAACAAGTGATTAAATCCGATTAACTTTGGTCGATGATAATTGGTAATAATTTGGAAAAAAAAAAAAAAAGGTATTATAGGATATATTATAATTTTTAATAATATGTTAATAGTTCTAAAAACGAGCCAAATATGCCCAAAAATGTCAAATATGAAAAATAAATTTGTTCCGACTCGTAGTGACGCGTACGAGTTTAACCCTTTCACCGCCGCAAGTTTTTCACTGTGTTACCTGTCCCTGTCACAGTTTTTTGACTTCTTTTCTTATTTGTTTATTTATTTTTATTACTTTCGATCTCTTGAAATATATTATATATAAAATACTAACTACAATGTTTTGAAAATAATTAAACAATTTTTGAATTGGCTGTTTAAGTTTCAAACTATAATAAGCCATGGTTTCCCATAATACGACAATTATAACAGACTATTAACAATTTATTAAATACACATAACACCACCATAATAAGCCAACGCGAGGTTACAATAATAATATGCAAATAAACTATTTATAACTGCTATAGATTTAAATGACTAATCTACTAATTGCCTTGTGACTGCAGGCTGACCGCTGACAATTCTGATAACACATAACATAATTATGCACACAATACTCTTTCGTAATTTGTAATATATTAATTACAAATTATAATATGCACATTATGTACGCATACATGTTTTAACATTTATTTATTTATTTTTTTTATGAATAATTCGTTTTATTATTTTTGAATAATAAACTAGAATCGTCTTATTTGATATTTTTTAAAATGTGTTTTTAAAATGTATAATACATTCACCGAGATTTTCCAATATAAATTCTAAAATAAAAAAAGCCGGACATACTTCGCACGACGGGTGGTATTCTCTTGACGGGCGTATTAAATTTTAAACAAACGATAAATCATTTCTTCAGTAAAACGATTCTGAACAAAGGAAGTTAATAATATAAGAAAAAAAAAAAAAATTTCGAAAAATGTCCAAAATTTTTTTTCACATTTTCAAAATTTTCTCACGCCAAAATCTTTTTTATAGGATTTTCTATCTATGTTTAAATTTTCATGAAATTCGGATCAAAAAATGATGGTTTTTGTCAAATTTTGGTTAGTTTTTTCCAAAAAAAAAAAATTGAAGAATTGAGAAATACAAAAAATGACCTCTCTAAAGTACAATCTAGAGGCGAATCCGGTTTCAAAAAGTTATTGATCGAAACTTTTGAACAAGTATTTCTATACGAAAAGTTGTACGCAGAAAAAAAGAAAATAAACATCATTGTAAAAACACTAGCTTCACTTCACTTCATTCGGAATCTAAAATTACTTACAATCAGGTACTATTTCAATGTTTAATTTCAAGAAAAATTTCTTGAGTCTAAGTACTAGAGTGTAGTTGTGTTAAATATTTGGAAATGGCCATACTGAAATTTGGCAACCCCCGATAAAAAAAAAAAAAAAACTGAAATGGCAACCCTGTTAAAATTTTTTGAATTATCGCAAACATTCAAAAGAGTTTTCGAAATAGCACAGGAATACACACGAGTATAACCATAGAATATTTGAAACATATTTATTATCTTAATTCAATTAAATTCAAATTGTTTTTTAAGTACATTGGTTAGTAATTACTGACATCGTAAAAAAAAAAATACCTTAAAATGGACTCCGTGGCGTCCCCAACGGAGTGTTTAATTTTCATTACTTCGTAACCAAGGGGGATAACGTCGTTTCAGATTACCTACGGAAACATTTTTAACTATTAGAGTCCGATTTTTTACACCCCGGGGACGTGGTGGATCGATCGGCCGTTTCTGTATCACTTCTATAATATTGTTCTGCTGTGAAACTATTTTACCAGTTTTACCCTCTCCTCCATTGACATTTAACGTCAGGAGTTGGAGTTGGAGTTTAGAAAATAATTGTAAATTGTAGAGTGAACATGTCAGAGAATATAGATTTTTTTTTAGGTATTTTTGAATATATTTTTACAGCACATTACTTCTGTAGTTTTTAAGTTAAGTTTTTCTCATATGCTAGCCAAAAAATATAAAAAAAAAAAAAAATATATGATTTATTACCATTTTTTTACCATGTGTAATCGTTAAGAGTATTTTTTTATTATGTTGTTACTTTAAAAACAGTAATTACTCGTTTTATCCAGCACCATGGTCTTGGTCATGGCAATATATATTATATATAAAAAAAAAAAGTCTGACATACTTTGCACCATTGGAGTATTCTTCGCTTTTTGGATAGGATTTAGTGGGTATGTTCAATTTTCAAAGAAACGATAAATTAATTCTTCGATAAAACGATTCTGATCAGTGATCACTTTAAACCGAGAACAGGAAAAAAAATGTTTGATGAGAAAAAAGTGTTACAAAAAAAATTTTCTTAAAAAAAATTCACTAAATTTTTTTTTCAGTTTATTGTCTATCTATATATAAATTTTCATGAAGTTTAGATTAAAAAATTGAAAATATTATTAGGGTCTTTGTCAAATTTTGGGTACTTTTTCCCAAATTTTGAAAAAAAAGCTATTGAGGATTTCGAAAAATACCCTCCCAAAAGTATCCATCAATGAAATTATAGAAGAGTATCTCATATTATAATATAATTTATGTTTGACCAACGCATTGTTAGATTTTTTATTCTTTTTTTGAATTTTATGAAACTATAGATGAGTATCAATATTATTATAAATTATTATTAGGAGTATAATATATTTTATTTCTCAATTTTTAAACGAATATTATTTACTTTTGACTATTTAGTCAGTTATAAGAACTTGATTTTTATAAAAGATGCGCAAACGTGTTGCGTTTGCTCAAATTAAAAAAAAAAAAACCGGACATACTTCGTACGATGGGTGTTCTTTGCACGACGGGTGGGTTTCTCTTGACGGGTGTATTGTGTTTTAAAGAAACGATAAATCATTTCTTCAATAAAACGATTCTGAACGAGGGAAGTATAAAAAATATAAAAAATAAATGAGAAAAAAAAATGTTTCGTGAAGTTTAGATTAAAAAACTTAAAAAATTTACCGGGGTCTGTGTCAAATTTTTAGTTGGTCTTCCTCGAATTTTGAAAAAAAAAAAAACTATTGAGAATTTCAAATAACACCCTCCTCCCAATAGTACCTTAAGGCTAAACGTTTGAATGCGATATCAGAGGTAGATAAATCCTTGAACAGGACGTGACTGCGATGTATCGTCTTCGTCGTCGTGGCGTGTATGATAATTATTATAACGATTGCGTGGTTATAAATCGCACAGAACTTTAAATAAACTTTGTTAGACCCGAAAATTAACCGTTCGAAAACAGACAGACGTGTCTACCTACACAAGGAACGTGTGTGTGTGCCTACTTTGGGCGTTCGATCTGGCAGACGTGTTTCGTAAACCTTTGTAAATTATTATCCGAGTAAAAACTGTGTGTGTGTGTGTGTGTGTGTGTGTTCGGTGTACCTACTGTTAACTGTAATAACGACGAATACGCGTTTCGGTATTAAATTTTCCCAAAACGGCGAGTGAAATTTCCAACAGCTTCTTTCTATCCATGTATACCTTATGTTAGTCGTGTATTATTATTGGGACGAGTGTTTACTAGGGGTTGAAAAGTGACAGAGAGGGTGAGTGAGAGAGAGAGAGGGAGAGAGAGAGAGAGAGAGAGCAAAGCACTTATTCAATTGAAAAACGACCGAACCAAACTGATGTGAATAAATAATAGCTGCTCTAAAGGTATATAATATATGACGAAGAATCGACGTGATAATATTATATTACAAAAGGAAAAGTTTTTTTTATCGCGAAGTGTGTAATAAATTAAACGTTAAAATGAATAAACACGTTTTTAATAACACGTGTGCTTCTCACGAAGAAGGATATTATCCGGTATTATATCCTGTTTTTTTTTTTTTTTTGTCCTCGTGCATATGAAATTCGATCTTATTAGAAATTTTATTATATACTTAGAGCGGAAAAATACAATACAATATTATTATGTATATAACACTATATTATATTCACTCAACAGACTCTAGAAGTAATTTTGTATTATTTTCTTCCCTCGAATGGAATAAAATTTCGAAATATAATATATATATATATATTTAAATTCATCGTGAGTCCTAAAAAATTTTACTGTACAGTCACAAGGGCTGACTGGACTGGGTGGAGAGGTTAAATTTTTTTTATTTTTTTTTTTTTTATTTTTGTAAATGAAGTGTATTGTAAAATAATATAGAAATATTAATTTGATATTACACATTCAACCGTAACGAAAATGATTCTGAGTATCGAATATTCCTCAAACAATACTTTTGAAAAGTAAAAAAAAATACAATATAAAATAAACTTCTTGCTATAAAAAAAAAAAAAAACTTACCTAAAAAATGGACTGTTATGAACATTATCTTAGATTTTGATTTACATTGTTCTTCTTCAAACATTTCTTTGAATTTTTTTCTCACTTTTCCTTAGTTGCACCAATTACCTTTGTACGTCTTGTTTTGTCTGAAAATCGCTACTGAATACTTAGCGGTTACTCCTGAGAATTGATATTTTTGTTTTAATAAAATGTTTTTTCATCATACTATGGTGTTTATACTATTTAAGTATTTAAATTGACCACTAAGCATTGGAAAGTGATTTACAAACAAACAAAATAGGTACAACAAAGGTAATTGTTATGAATAAGGAGAAAATGTTTAAGGAAATGATTGAAAAAGAACAATGCAAATCAAAAGTTTGGATAACTTTGATGTCAATTCAATTTTTTGCAGGTTTTTTTCCGTAGCAAGAATTTTATTTTTTACTGTTCTATCGAATTTGAAAAGAAAAAGAAAATTTGAAGTTTTTTGAAAATTTTTTCACCGTATTCTCTAGTCACCGACAAAAGAAATTCATTAAATTCGCTTAAGTAATTTTTTCTCAATAATTTTTTTACGTTTTACAAATTACGCTAAATTTTAAAAATGCCTTCTAACTTCCGTGATTGTCGAAATGACCTGAAATTTAGCATTTGTATTTCAAGTACGTCAGTGAACAGATTTTTGAATCATAATGACCTTGAGCCCTTTTGGGGACTTTATTTCGGAAGGGGATGTTTCGGGATAAATTTTCAGCAATTGAACATGAGTTGTATATATATATATATATATATATATATATATATATAAGAAAAAAAAAGGGGGGAGGGGGCTGACCATATCCTTCTCCGCCTGGGCCACAGTACCCGACCCTGGGTACACAGGCCGAATTACCACGCGAAAAACAAGTATGGTATATTATACGTCATTTTGAATTACTCGCACGATGACCGCGTTTCGAAAAAACTACAAAAAAAGCTGACAACGTACTGGTGAAAGCAACAAGGATTGGGAAATATATATTATTATTATATAATAATATCGTGTGTACATCGGAGAAGAGTTTAGAGTAATAGAAAAGAATGGTTGCATGCTGCGCATGACATCTCGTTTGAAACGCGCACGTACAATAAACAAAATATGACCCAAATAATAATGACGTACGAAAAAAAAAAAATAAATAAATGAAGAGGAAACGGTAGTAAATCCGGAAAACCGTGTGCGCACATAATAATAATAATACTCAGATTGGATGTATACATCAATAAATACTCGCGTAATAATATTGTGTATTATTAAAAAATATGTAAAAATCAGTGAATATTATTATTATTATTATTTTTTTTTTTTTAACTGACACACGTATTATCTTCATTTACATTTTTTCATTTTTTTTTTTTTTTTTTTTTGAGGGATCGGTTGCAAAACATACGCAGTTTCCCGGAAAACGGTTCAGATAACGCGGCGGTATTAAAACAAAAAAAATATTTCGCAATATACTCGGGCATTATGAGTTGGTTACAATTCGGATAAAAAAAAAAAAAATGAATAAATTTATTATTCGTTGTAAATTATTCGAGCTAATAGGTCAAAAGCTCTTAGCGTATTACATATTTTGATTCGTACATTAATAATAATAATAAAGCCATAATTCTGAAGTATACTTACATTTTTTTTTTTTTTTTTTTTTTTTTTTTTACTCGCGTTCGCGTGAAAATGTACACAAACTCGTGTGTTCGATATTATAAGCGTTATTATAAAGCATACGTCATTGTTATTGTTATTGTTATTATGTCACCTGTTGTTTATATATTATATATATATATATATAGGTATTTTATTAAGTGCGTACACACTGAGCAACGTCAATAGTACACTCGACCCGTTGGGTATTAGGTTGATGCTAAAAATATTATAATGTATTATGACGTCGATGACGATTATATAAAAAGTAAGTGCGATATTATTGTTGTACAAGTATATTTACCCAAGGTCGTGTATTAATATTATACGACATGTCCTCGAAGTTCCGTGTCATCCCCTGATAATATATCTCGATTAATATTTTTGAATATAGTTTTTTGATTCTGATGTTTTTTTTTTTTTTAAAAACTACACAAAATTTGACAAAAAATGATTGGGAAACTATTATATTTTGATCCGAACTTTATGGAAATTTAAACATAATAATATGAGAAACATTTTTTTTGAAAATGTGAAAAAATTTTATTTTGTATGAGGATTAATATATAGAAAAAAAAAAAAAAAAATTAAAGTAAAGTATAGACAAGAAAGCCGGACATACTTCGAACCACGGACCACCACTTCGCTTTTCGGGTCAGATACTCTTGGTGAGTGTGTTGAAAATGACGGCAATTTTATATTATTATTAATTTCTTTCGTTTAGAATCGTCTTATTTATATAAATCGTACACGCCTTGCAAAAGTATCTCACCCGAAGAGCGAAGAATATCCGTGGTGCTAAGTATGTCCGGCTTTCTTGTCTATACTTTACTTTTTTTGATATTAATTAATTTATTATTAATAATAAATAAATAATAAATAATAATAATAATAAATTAATCCTCATACAAATAAAAATTTTATGACATTAACACACACGTTTACATATAAGTATTGATTAACATATTTTGTTATATCAAATATATATATTTGCATAATTACTTTAATTTAATATTCTCTTTTTAATTCAGTGTTAAATAATGTTAAAAAAATTTAATACAATAAGGTTGGATTAGATTAATTAAATGTTAATTAATTTTCTTTTAATTATATTGTGTAGATATATTTTACAATAAGTGTATTATACTGTATAGTATATTATTATTATTAATATAATTAGAAATTTCAACTTAAGCATTCATTCTCCAAAATTGAAAATCAAGTCTCTAATTCGACAAGCATTTTTTGCATTTTTTTTTTTTTTCAACTGTTACTGACCGGATCACAGTCCGATGACCAATTATGGTTGTAGCTAATTAATGTTGCTTTTAATTAATTATTATTTTAATTTTATTATCGTTTTTCTTCACATATTGTATATGTTGTTTAGCAGTGAATTATATTTTTCGCCCTCGATTAAACGAGTATTTTTTAATACGTTTTTTTTCCCCCACCCGCGTCTTCCACGACGACGGACGACAAGTGCATTTTTGCAATTATTTGTCCGCCATTCCGTCTCAGTAATAAATAATTGAGCTTTTATCGAATCAAAATAATTGTCGAACGCGAATTATAGTGAGGGTTGAAAATCACGAATGCAGTTGGCCATAGTAAAATATAATAATAATAATAAATTTCCCCTCGTTCTTTCTCCGCCGGGTTTTATAAAATAATTATAATCCGTATATCCACTGAAATAATAATAATAATTAGCGTTATCGGAACGAATATTTCACCGGCTGCTCTTGCAGAAGTTCACTAATTAGGCGAATTATTCAAATCGAGACGTCGATAACTACGGAACGGTCGCGAATACGAGAGTGTGTGAACAACTGCAGTCACGTGACAAATCACGTACGTTTTCCCCCACCCCCCTCGGCTTCCGTGCATATTATGCTTACGTACATATAGGTTTGCCCAAATTGGTAATTAGATTTATTAGATTATTTATTTATTGATATTAATAAATGAGACCATTAGTGAAACAAATTTTATTTTAAAATTAGCCATTTTAACGCATCCCAAAATAGTGTTTTCGCAAAACGTCCTCTTCCCAAAAAAAAAAAAATTAAAAAAACCGGACATACTTCGCTCGTCGGGGTGTTCTTCGTACGTCGGGTGGGATTCTCTTGACGTGTGTATTGAATTTTAAAAAGATACGATAAATCATTTATTCAATAAAACGATTCTGAACGAAGAAAGTTAATAATATAAAAAAAAACAAATGAGAAAAAAAAATGTTAGAAAAATGTCCAACGCTTTTTTTTCACGTTTCCAAAATCTTTCTTATATTATTTTCTATCTGTGTTTAAATTTGCATGTAGTTCGGATCGAAAAATGATGGTTTCCGAGTCGTTTTTGTCAAATTTTGGGTAGTTTTTTTCAAAAAAAAAAATTGAAGAATTCAAAAATTCAAAAAAAGACCTCTTTAAAGTACCATCTAGAGGCAATTCCGGTTTCAAATATGGAAAGTTGTACACAGAAAAAATAAAAATAAACATCATTGTAAAAACACTAGCTTCTGCACTTCGTTCAGAGTCCAAAAAAAAAGTCAAGAAGTATTGTATGTACACGAATGTGTGTTAAAAATATTATTAAAATTGCACGATAAAACATGACGATTTACACACGTAAAGTTAAATAATAATCGCTTTCGAACAACGACGTCGTGTTTTGATGGTTATAGTAAAAAATATCAACACTGAATTTAACAGTATATATATATATATATATATATATATGTATATAAAAAGCCGGACATACTTCGCACGACGGGTGGTATTCTCTTGACGGGCGTATTAAATTTTAAAGAAACGATAAATCATTTCTTCAGTAAAACGA
>JAIPRM010012272.1:0-12226 GCA_025469315.1 Stegophylla sp. TES_Ste_2020 | reverse complement strand
CTACTATTTTATATTTATATTATTAACTTCCCTCGTTCAGAATCGTTTTATTGAAGAAATGATTTATCGTTTCTTTAAAATTCAATACACCCGTCAAAGAATCCCACCCATCGTGCGAAGTATGTCCGGCTTTTTTTTTTTAGTTTATAAAGTAATAACTAATGGGTTGCCTCTCCCGTTTAGAACTTCTGTATCCGTCCTTGACTCCTAAGCTATAGTGATGAATCGATTGGACCGGAAGTCGGTTTAACAAATGTCGAGCAAAGCCACGAGTTGAGCCTCGAACAATACATCGAAACGAGTCGAATAAACTTTGAAATACATGATATTTTATTCGAATTTGTTTTAAACAATTTTGATTTTGATTTAAGAAATATTTTATAATCTGATTATGCTATCGTAGATTCGACATGAACGCTAGGAAATTAAAAAGTAAAGTATAGACAACAAAACCAGACATACTTCGTACCACAGATATTCTTCAGTCTTTGGATTAGATACTCTTGGTGGATGTGTAGAATTACAAAGAAATAATAAATCATTTCTTCAATAAGACGATCCTGAACAAAAAGATAATATGAAGAAAAATAATGGTCATCATTTTCAACACACCCACCCAGAGTATTTGACCCGAAGAGCAAAGAATATCTTTGGTGCGAAGTATGTTTAGCTTTCTTGTCTAATAAATTACTTTACTTTACTGAATTTTTTTTTTTATTTAATAAATAAAGAAAAGGAAAAAAATATTAATGAGAAAAAAAGTGTTAAAAAAATGTCAAAATTTTTTTTCACGTTTTCAAAATTTTTTTGTCCCAAAATATTTCTCATATTATTGTCATCTATGTTTTTTTTAATTTTTATAAAGTTTAGATCAAAAAATGATAGTTTCCAAGTTTTTATTGTCAAATTCGCCCCCAAAAAATTGAAGAATTGAGAAATTCAAAAAATGATCTATTTAAAGTACCAACTAGAGACAAATCCGGTTTCAAGATTATAAATACTTGATACAAACATAGATTATAAACACTTGGTTGCTGAAGATTGATAATGTTTAATTGCATCTTATGTATTTTTCGACGCTGAATACAATGGTGTGAATTAAAATCCACGTACAACAATAGTTTTCTAATTATACTATTCTATTTTGAAAATTAATATTTTCTGTTATTTTACTAAATACCTACTAATTCACTACAAGATCCAGCGATGTTAGTGTGGAGAAATAGCAACCAGGTCGGTCTATCATACGACTGAGTCGGGTTCGATTCAATTGCCGGAAAGTCGAAGATTTTGCATTTATTTTAACCATGACTGACTCGATGCACCACGATAAACATTAGTAAAAATTATGGTACAGTGCATAAATGTTGATTTACGATAATTATAGCCGCTTTATTTTATTTTATTATGATGCTTATATTTTATTGTAATTTGAAATTATTTATGAAATATTCATTAAGACGTGTAAGTGAATATATGAAAATCAATTTTCGTTTTTCGTAAATGTTGTATGTAACTAAACAATTTATAGTTCAATATTTAAGTTCAATTCATCAAAACTGATAATTATTATTGTGTGTTAGTTGAAGTTTCGTTCAGAATCGTTTTATCGAAGAAATTATTTATCGTTTCTTTAAAATTCAATACACCCGTCAAGAGTGTCCCACCCGACGTGTGAAGAACACTCCGACGAGCAAAGTACACACTTATTAGAAGAAAAATAATGTTGTGTCAATTTTTAAAATATATAATCGAAAATACGAAAAAAATTGGATTGAAGAACGTCGCTAAGTGTAATAGCCCCTCCACTAACAATGACCGTAATCCTTCTCGGCTCTTGTGTCTTGGGTGTATTGAATTATAAAGAAACGATAAATTATTTCTTCAATAAGACAATTCTGAGTTAAACTTCAGCTTATTCGAGACAATTTTACTTAAAAATTATAAAGTTAGTTTGAGGAACAAATGATGAACAATCGTGAAACAAAGAAAATAACATAAGCCGCTAGGTATTGATTTTTGTATAATTTTTATTATAATTTGAGGAATTAATTATTTTCTTGTTGCCCAATGAAAATTCTTTAAAAAAATACGCTTTGTATCGAATGGGAAGCGTTTTCAACCCTCCGCGCACTATCTATTACATGCATTTATACAATTTGGATAACAAATTAGGGGGGAGCTAAAGAAATTATTTGATTGCTTTAGCTCCTCCTCAAGTACATAAATCTTTTGTAATTTTTAAAAAAATCTGGGGAGGATTCGAGTGGGTTTTTTGTGTGGAGGGCTTAACTCATCAATCCCTCCTAATATCACTTATGATTTCATGCCATCGCCATGAATCCAAATAAACGAAATTTTCCAAAGTAAAAATCATTCAATAATTTACCGATTGACCTAAAAATAGTACTTCATAGGTAGCAAATTTTAATTGTTGGGTATATTTTAGGTACGATTGAGTGAGTAGCCTAAAATGCAGAGCTGTGAACCACTGTTTTAATTATATCGCGCCACCCAGACAGTGCCAGGTTATCTGACATTGATTGTATTATTATTATTGATATCATTGCTGTCGTCGCTGGCTGGCCCCACCTCTTATCGCCCCGCGCGCGACTGAGCGCATAGAAAGAATTTCAAACGATGCATCCTCGTACCGGTAGGAAATGCGGACGAGCGCACGTGTGAAAGTTATATTCTCAAGGTCCGTTGTTGTCATGGTGGCGCGTAGGAATTTGAATAAAATAGCCCGAAGCGGCAGCGTTTTGAAACCATGTCGCCACTGTGCTCGTCCGTCGTGCTCTGACTACCATCACCGTCGTTTCTCTTGCTAGTAGACTACTACGCAGTGTTCCCGTCGTCGTCATAGTTTTTCGACTCGTCTTATACGGCTCGTGAGTTTCGACTTGTTGTGGCTTACACACGTCACACCGTACACACACACCCAGCTGACACCATGGCTTTGGCGGCATCCGAAAGCAAAGAAGTGATCGTTCTGAAGACGCAGAAAAAAGATGTCACTTACGTGATGAAATCACTATTTGCTGGAGGTGAGACTTGGGACACATTGAGCAATTAAAATTTTCAATTATTAAGTATCCACCACCCACCATTTACCTTTTAAATGAAGACATTTCATATTTTCTTAATAACACGACTCGTAAACATATTTCGTAAGACAAGAAGAGCAACATGTCATAAGAGAAATTTTTAAGGTTTAGACCTTAATTAGTTTAAGGTCTAAACCATTAATTTTAATTAAAAATATAATACTTATGTATTGAAATATATTAACTACCTATAGGTATTATAGTTTATATCATAAAGTGGCGTACCCAGGATTTTTCAGTGAGAGAGGCCAAAAAAATAAATTAAAAATAATAAAATATTTTTCTGTTTTCATTGCATTACATTACATAATACATAGACAAATTATAGATACCTAACTGGAATTGAATAAAAAAAATACAATAACTTAATTTAAATAAAAATTGTACTTATTAGATTTTGATTGAAAAAAATTATTAATTATGTGATATAGAGTTTCATCAAAATTTTTATCTCTAAAGCTCATGAAAAATTGATTTAAATTACAATTTTCAAGATTTTTTTTCCAGTGCCTTAAATTGTGTATTTTTTAAACTATGCTGTTACTTATTAAATTAAAGCTTATAATATTAAGAATCAAAAATATTTATTAAAATCTAATAACACTATCTATATTTATGCCGAAAATGGTCAATTTATTTTGGAAAATGTGTTCAGAATCTGTAATTTTAACAAATTTCTGAAGCAAATGTTAAGTTTCTTGCATTTTTTTTTTTAGAATCATGATAAAATATTTATTAATCATTGATTAATGAAAATCTGAAATACTGCATATATTACCATTTTGTACTCAAATTGTTTGTATTTTTTTTTTTTTTGTATGATTGAAAACTTATGAGAATTTTTTTAATTCCTAAAAGTGTCATCTAACCTAAATTAAATTTTGTATCTAAAAAGTTGTTAGAAAAGTTATACTTCTTAAAAAAGTTGTTTCATAAATAAAAAACAAAATATTCTTTAATCTACTCAAAATTCAAAAATGTAATTTTTTATATTCAGGAAAGTTTACATTGTAATATTTTGTTTTGTTCAATCTAATATTCGCATTTCACATTTGTCTTGGTAATAACTATATAGATCTAAATAATCAATACCTGTTTCAAATAACCTAAGATCTATAAAAGTATGAAGCTTTCGTTAAAATTAAAAACCTATTTTATTATTAAAAAACATGACTGATGGAATACCTGGGTCCCTTCCCTGTATACGTCACTGTATGGAGTAACACTATGGTTTGTATTTATGTACTTGGTAGTATTTTAATTTTATATTTATAGTATTCATTATAATTGTTTATATTTAATTAAAAATTATAAACAGTAAATAATGCCTCACAAAGTGCTATTACTACATGTGTTGTGCTGCCTGAACTATGAGACACGTAATTCTTATCATTAATTTACTTTTACACTCAGTGAAGTGATTAAAACTACTTTAATGACTCGAAATTTCATCAATTATTTTTATTTGAAATGTACATTAATATAATATTAATATACATGTGCATGATGCCTACAGTGTGTATTTAATGTCAATGCGTCCTGAATAAACAGCACTGGTATTGCCCACCCATTTTGGTCATGAAGTAACTGTTTCATAGAACACTCCTTCGCATCGCCACTGTATGTATATATATTAATTATTCAATGTGTATTTTCTGATTCTAAGGTGTTGCTGGTATGTGTTCGAAGACAACCGTCGCCCCTCTAGATCGAATAAAAATATTGTTACAAGCACATAACAAGCACTACACCAATTTCGGTAATACATTTTTTGTCATATCCAATATGTGTTTATTTTATTTTTTATTTCAACTTACCTAACTAATTTAAAATTTATTTGAAGTTTTTATCCAATATAGATTATTTTATATGAGTTATATAATTTGTTTACTAGTTAACAGTGTAACATATTAAATAATAATTTATACTAATTATTGTCAGTTAGTACAATAACAAATTAAGTAGATATCTAATTTTTTTAATTCATTAAGCATTTATCATATATTTATCATATTGTACTATGTATTTTTCATACAAAATATAATTTTTTTGTAGAAAATATAAATTAATTATTAATGACCTAATACAGTTATTTGTAAAACATATTTAATTCAACAGTTCAATCTATATTAAAATTATTATAATTAAGTAGGTACTTGTATTATATTCATTTAAAAAATTAATTCCTATACAATTTTATGGCTAGTACCTTAGTCAAGGGGGTTGTTTTAAGTGTAAGAAACCCCCCTCAACAATAGTATGAATAATAATTGTCTGTTATTAGTAGAGCTCGAAAGTTATTGCATTTGCTATTTTTTAGTGAGTAATTATATAATTTATAGCTTAATAAGCTAGAAATTCATTTCACGACATTGTGATATACATATTTTAATATATATATATTGCATCAATGTTTATAGTGCATATTTTTGTATATTTAAAAATTTTGTAGTTTTAAGAGTATATTTATTAATTTCACAATTTTTTAAAGCATATTAATTTGTAATGGAAATTGAAAATTCAATGAAAAAAAAAAAAAACAAATACATACATTGTTTATAATATACAATATACCTATACTAAATTTTTCAAATCCTATTTTATGAATATAAAAATAATATAAATATAAGAAATAACATACTTTTTCAATGTGTAAAAATTTGCAAATGGTTAATAACTGACTCTTTTAACTTTAAAAACATTAAAAAAATATTCAGTGATTCAACGCCAAATTTTTTAAGCTAATAACAATATTATACCTAAACTAATTTAATTTTAATACTTTTTAATGGGGTATTTAACAGCTCTTTTAATTTTTATTTAGGCTTTTCAGATATAATATGTAATTTTATACAAACATTTTAAAAACAAATTAACTTCATTCAAAGAACATTTTCCAAACCATTATTTTATTTTGTATATTTATTTCTGGAAATTTAAAATCAAATTTTACTTTATGTTATTATTTTACAATTTTATCATACTTTTGAGTATAACTATAAAAGCACATCAAATCCACCAACCTAAGAGTATCAAATAAGAAAATAGTATTTGTATTTATGGAAACCATATGTATTAAAAAAAGTGCATATATTTAGAGCAGATTAGTACTTTTTTAAGCGCATAAGTGCATACATATATAGTACTTTTTAAGTGCATTAAGTTCTGAGTCTTATTTATTAGTGTAGAGATTAGGTAATCTTCCTCTATTTGCTATCATTATTTCCACTAAGGGTAACAAATATAAATAAAATGTATATGGAAAAATAAAACACAAAATCATGCACTAGATCATCACTTTCTAACGTCCACATGTGACCAATTAAGGTCATGCAGAATATCTAAAAGCCTGACTTTTAAAATTTTTCCTTATTTAATGTTAAATTTTACATTATTTGTGAATTTTTACACATAAATTGTATATATTAAGTAGTAAGAAAAAAATAAGGCTTTTAATTACTTAGTAGATAGTTCTCCATTGTTCTTAGATTTTCAACGTTTTCTGCGCAAAATTAATCAACCATGTATGTATTTTGCAAAATTTAATTTTAATGAAAGGGTATATTTTAATTAATATAAATACATCTACTAGACTTTTGTAGGACTGTAGCTATTAATAAAATAAATACAGAGTAATGTTGATATTTTTCGGTAATATTATGTAAGGACGCTTGGAAAAATATTTGGTGTTTACTGCATTCATTATTTAGTTTTGTTATGATCCCTAGGTAGACAGAATTTTCATAAAATTTAAACTACATTTTAAGTCAGAACATCCTCTAAAATAAATCCTGGCTATACCTCTTGTGAGGGTAATTTTTTTGTCTATTATGAAGTATAGTGTGTCCCAGTACGATTTGACAAACACATTAACTTTTGTTCTATTAATAATTTTAAACTTTGTTTAAAAAAAATCATTACTACACAATTTACTTGCATATAAATACATATCAATTATAAATTAATTAGGTTACTCATTTTTATTGATTTATTTTTATTTTATATTAATCATTATTTTAATAAAACTAGAGCTCATTGAATTTTTATGTACAATGTTAATTAATTGAAATATATTATTTTAGGTGTATTTAGTGGTCTTGCTGAAATTGTTAAACGTGAGAGTTTTATAGCATTGTATAAAGGCAATGGTGCACAAATGGTGAGAGTATTCCCATATGCTGCTATTCAGTTCACTTCATTTGAATTCTATAAAACGGTAATATTTCAATTAAATGAATTAATGCTTGATTTAATAAATTACATTATTTCAAAATGTTAAATGGTTTTTTATTATTTCAGCTAATAGGATCTATTCTTGGCAATAGTTCACATGTTGGAAAGTTTATAGCTGGTTCATCAGCAGGTGTTACAGCAGTTACCATCACTTATCCTTTAGATACAATTAGAGCACGATTAGCATTTCAAGTGACTGGTGAACATGTTTATAATGGAATTGTACATGCTGCTAAATCCATCATAAAAAATGTACTTTAAAAATTGCATGTTGTATAAAGTGTAAAATGTATTGATAACAGTTTTAATAGGAAGGAGGAGTAAAAGCTTTATATCGAGGTTTTGTTCCTACGTTATGTGGTATGGTTCCATATGCAGGTTTAACATTCTTTTGTTTTGAATTTATCAAAAAGTTTTGTTTGAAAACATTTCCTATGTGGTTAAGTAAAGAATCTAATAAAGATTCTGGTAAGTTATAATTAGCTATTAAGTACTTAATATTATCAAATACATTAATTATTTGGACTTATTTTGAGTAGGTGGTGCTGTACTTACTGTACCAGCAAAATTATTATGCGGTGGAATGTCTGGCGCACTTGCTCAGTGTGTATCTTACCCATTGGATGTAACAAGAAGAAGAATGCAATTAGCTAAAATAGATCACACCAATGGAAAATTTGGGTGAGTTAATTTACATAAAATAATAGTTAGTTATTAAAATAAATTTAATATTTAAAGAATTTATAATATATTTTATTTTTACTTGATGGCGAAAAGTAATAAAACTTGTTTTTTAAACAACACTTTAAGCTACTCTTAATGCTGAAAAAAAATATTTGTATAGAAATATTATAATTATAATTAAATATTGGTAAAGAATAATAAATAATGCTTAATTATAGTGTACTTGGTAAAAAAATGATATCTGAGTAATATTTTATGTGAATTTACAATTATGTAATTGTATACTTTGGTACTATATTTATGTATTTCAATTAAACAACAGATTACCTAATATGTGTATCATATAAATGCAATATGCATACATAGTAGTTATTTGCCAGTAATTCAAAGTAGATTGTTAACTTTATGAAATTGTTTCAAATAAAAATGCCTCAATAATTACAGCATCATATTAAAGTAACATTACAAGATGCTATGGTATTTTTTATATAAACTACAAGGTCGTAATATGTTATCACTAATGAGCCATAATATTTAATTCAGCTCATGGTGATAGAATAGTTTTCAGCAATTTCAAGTTTTTGCTGCAAAAGTAAATAAAATATTAAAATATAATATATGTAGTTAATTTTTTTTTAATTCTACAGAATTTTTGAAAAATGTTTCAAACAAATCTATTAATAGAATATTAATTAAATAAAACTGAACTTGTTCATAATTATATGAATACAAAAAAACTCATAAAGACTATTTTTTTTAAAGTAGTTAAAAAAAAAATATAATAATTTAAATACAAATAACTCGATTATAAATTATATAATTATTATTGTAATTATTTTATCTAGTATCTAGAGTAATGTATTTATATTTTATTTATGTATATATTTTTATTATTTTAGGCATGGTATGATCAAGACTTTGGTAACAGTTTATCAAACTGATGGTATAACAAAGGGATTGTATCGAGGAATGAGTATTAATTTCATTAGAGCAGTTCCTATGGTGGCTGTATCATTTTCTACATATGAATTAATGAAACAGACTTTGAATTTGGATACTGGAGTCGATTCTTGAACACTTTTTTATAAATAGATAGGTCCCGGGAGTGTATGCATAATATATTTAATACATGTTTTAAAGATTAAATTAGTAAGCTATACATTTGAATTTATGGGAAAAATTTACTTCAAATTTTTTCACATATTTGTAACATTTTCTAACTTATTTACATATATTTCAATATTTTCTATATTTCTATATAAATATAGATTTAATTAATTTATATAGATTTAATCCTGTACAGAATTGAATATTATGAACTAGTTGAAATCTAAAAGAATTACATTTTAATTATTTAAAAAATTACATGAATCAATATATTTGTCTCTCTCTTCAAATAATTGTCAATTGAAAATCGCTCATCAGTATAATTTACTCTCATAAGGATAAAGAAACATACTCATTACTACCAAACTATTACTGATGAAGTAATATAAGATCTGAATAATTTAATAAGAATAAGTGTATATTTTACATGTTTTTAATGCATATGATTCTGGGCCCTGATAATGAAAAATTATTTGTTTAGATTATATTTTTGTATTAGTTTATACTGTATATTTAAAGTATGTTTTAAATTATAATTATTATTTTTTCAAATGTAATTTATAATGTGTTATTATTTTGTGAAATATAATTTATGATGTGTTATTAATTTGTTGAAATCAAATTAAATTATTTTTTGAATTTGTATTATAGACTTCTTGAATACTAATTACTAATTAGTTAACCGATTACAAACAAATACTGTAGTTTTGACATAAATAACAATTTACTTAAAAAAATACATATTGAAATAATGTTTTGTTTTGAGCTTTAAGTAAGATGCATCTAATGATTTATTTTAATTAATTAATAATAGCTTGGATAAAATGTATATATAATTATAATTTAACCAGGGTCTAAGAAAAATAAGTAATAATTTATCCTTTTAGCAATATTTTTGAAGATTGTAATTGTTGTGGACTATTCATATTATTTTCCACTTCTTCTTTTAAAGTTGATTCATTTATAGAGACACACATCTTTGTGATAGCAGCTGCAGCCTTGAACAATTTTGCAGTTCGTTGCTTATCCATTTTCTTTTTCCACTACAGTATAACGTTATTAGTACATGTTATGAAAAAAAAAACTCTTTGGAAACTTACAGCTTCATCTCTCGAAGGCAATGAGGAGAGGAATGAATCTTTGTTTGGATCAGCTATAGCTAAAACTGATAGACATCCATCAACTGTGGCTATAACAACTGCTCTTCCATCTTCTGTTGTTTCAATAGCACTTAGTTCAGCAGGCACACGATAATTAGCTAACATTTTGGCATCAGTAAGTCTATTGAAATAATTTTTCAATAATAAATTCCAAATTATATTAAGTACAAATATTTTAACAAACCAACCGAAAAACTCTTAATGTTTTCCTTCCACTATGGTAATACAATACATATTCATCAGACTTGTTGAACATACAAATAACTGTAAACACTCCTTCAGCTACTTTTGGTATAAACGTCTTTACAGAACTTCCTTTTTTAAGTTCTATAAGTTCTAAGCCACCTCTAGTCGGTGCATATAATCCATATTTTCCATCTTTTGTACAAATTCCTCCCCATTTAGGGATAGATTTTAAAAACTTTTTAGTACGTATATCAAATAACATGCCTTTATCAGGATTAATCACAGCAACTAAATTAGATCGATGTGGCATAGCTACAATAAACATAATATCCTAGAAATAAAAGTGAAATATCAGTAAAATATTCTTGGAAAAGTTAAAAAAATATATAGGTTACTTTCACTGACGTAGTGGAATACTTAAATTATGTGCAAATGCCATAAGCCCTTTGCTTGGGGACCAATTATATCAAGTAAAAAATTAAAAAGGACACTCTTTGCACCTCACCAGTACTTCCACTGATCTTAGTGTTAAGTTATTTATACTGAATAATAAATACCTATACCTCTTCAAAAGTGGTATATGTTGTATTGAAATACTTTTTCAAAAATTTCAACCAGCAACTTTTTGAAATCAGACTAGCCTATAAATGGTACATTAGAGAGGCAATTTTTCAAAATTCTCAATTGCTTTCTCACATTGAGAAAAAACTACCTGAAATTTGATAAAAAAGACTCGAAAACCAAATTTTTTTAACCCAAAGATTATGAAAATTTAAAAAAGATAGACAATAACATGACAAATATTTTAACACAAGTGAATTTTAAAATTGTAAAAAAAAATTAGAGAAATTTTTTTCTAACACTTTTCATCTAAAGTTTGAAAAAAAAAAATTGCCAATTTTTCCTATCATTTCTTATAATTTTTTTTTTATTTTTCATTAAATTATCTTTTTTCTTTTCTTAATTTATTGGGAGAAAAAAAGTAAAACAAAGTAAATAAAGTAAAACTAAGATAAATAAAGTAAAGCAAAGATAAGTAAATTATAGTATAGACAAACAAACTGGACATACTTGCACCATTGGTATTCTTCGCTCCTCCAGATACTTTTTGTGGGTGTGTTAAAAATGATGAATATTATTGTTCTTTATATTAACATATTTTGCTCAGAATCATATTATTAAAGAAATTATTTATTGTTTCTTTAAAATGCAATACACCCAATAAGAGTAACTGACACGAGGTGTGAAGAATACCTATGATGCGAAAGAATGTCTGGCTTTCTTTATTTTTAAAAACTATAAAAATGGAAAACTTAACTATTATATTATTTGTTTTTTCAAAAGTTATCTGAATTTGATTCATTTAATTCCATTTTAACTGTATCGAATTATTTAAAAAAAAAAAAGTTTAGATAGGTACTAGTTTTGCATAATTTTAATAGATTATTAAATTTATAGGGTCGATTATAAAAATAATCATTAACTTAATAATTATAAAAAGCCGGACATACTTCGCACGATGGGTGGTATTCTCTTGATGGGCGTATCAAATTTTAAAGAAACGATAAATCATTTCTTCAGTAAAACGATTCTGAATGAAGGAAGTTAATAATATAAGAAAAAAAAATATCCAAAATTTTTTTTCACATTTTCAAAATTTTCTTGTGCCAAAATCTTTTTTATAGGATTTTCTATCTATGTTTAAATTTTCATAAAATTCTGATCAAAAAATGATGGTTTTCGAGTCGT
>JAIPRM010012271.1:0-12227 GCA_025469315.1 Stegophylla sp. TES_Ste_2020 | reverse complement strand
CTTTTTAAAAATGAAATGAAAACAGATGTGATGCTCAAAAACTATTATAATATTATGACAAGCTAAATTATTAAAAAGCCAGACATACTTCGCACGATGAGTGTACTTCGCACGACGGGTGGTATTCTCTTGACGGGCTTATTAAATTTTAAAGAAACGATAAATCATTTCTTCAGTAAAACGATTCTGAACAAAGAAAGTTAATAATATAAGAAAAAAAAAAGTCCAAAATTTTTTTTTATATTTTCAAAATTTTCTTGCGCCAAAATATTTTTTATAGGATTTTCTATCTAAGTTTAAATTTTCATAAAATTCTGATCAAAAAATTATGGTTTCCGAGTCGTTTATGTCAAATTTTGGGTAGTTTTTTCCAAAAAAAAAAAATTGAAGAATTGAGAAATTCAAAAAATCACCTCTCTAAAGTACAATCTAGAGGCGAATCGGGTTTCAAAAAGTTATTGATCGATACTTTTGGACAAGTATTTCTATACGAAATGTTGTACACAGAAAAAAAAATAAAAATAAACATCCTTGTAAAAACACAAGCTTCTTCATTTCGTTCAGCATCTAAAATTAATTTTATTCGCATAATTTATTGCTATAAATATATTTTAATATATTTATATATTAAAATATATTTATTGCTATGAATTTTTATATTTTTCGTAATTAAAAAAAATCGATTCAAGAGTTGTTGTTTCTATATGTAAGTACATGTTATATAAGACTAACTCCCTTTAATTTATCTTGTTATTTGCACTATTTAATTATAAATATTTAATTCGTAATATTGTCATTAATTATCTTTGTTTTTGTAATATTTGAAACTACCCGCACTATGAATTCACCAAGCATACCTATAAGTGAATGTTTAATAATTTATTTGTCTATTCGAGCATATATGTTTTACTTATTCTTCATATTTGAGTCAGATTTACGTACTTACCAAATTTTCACATTTATAATTCTAATCTCTACTTTTACCTAACGATTATTGTTGTTTAGTAAAAATAGGGGTTTTTTTTCATCGTCGTATAATACGCGAATTTATGCAGAATCGCCGTACATACCAAACCACCTGCAAATGATTATAATACCTGAATATGTTAGCATAGCAATACTTTCTGTTGAATAATTCGATATTTTAATGAAATATTCTGACCCCCAATTTGTGTAAGCCGGGACCTTTTCCCTTTCGCCTCACAGTATAAATACGCCACTAATGTCTACATCGTTGATGTAAGTATAAATAATTTCACCCCCCAATCAGTAGAAATTTGAAATTTTATTATTATCACTATGATGTTCACCCCGCGGAAACCGAAATATCGTATGATATAAGCATTTTAAGTATTATTTTTGGTTTTGTGTCGTGGCTAAATTGTTACCACATAAACAACACATGGCGTCGGGGTGGAGGGAAGTTATTTCTAGATCATCAATATTTATTTATTTACTTTGCTTGTTTAATAGATTCTATGACGTACAACGAACTCCATTTAGTGGTTGTTACGTCACTAGTTTTTTTTATTTGCACTTCACTGGAAGCGAAGACATTCTATTTACATCCTGAAAACGGATATAAAATAGTTACATCGAACAACCAGCATTAAAAATATTAATAAATAAAAATTAGTGTATAATATATTATTTGCACGCATGAAATACCATTTACACATTAAATACAATTTATTTATTTTATTATATATTAAATGTAATAAATTGTATAATAAAATGTATATTTTTATTACATAATCAAGGTGAGTGTACACACAACAAAATAAAAAAATACAAAACATTAATATCTATATTATATAGTATCCAAAAATAGGAATCGCAGAAAAAAGACGACGGAAAAAAAACAAAAATAATTATTTCATGAAATATTAAATGATGTCGTAATAATTTTTAATCATTTAATTTTTAAACCACATTTGATATCATGTTATATCAATAATACAATATTTACCTTATGTATAATATTAATATTTATTTGTTCTTTTTTTCTGTCGTCCTTTTTTCTGGCTACCCAAAAATAGTCTTGTAAAATAATGGAAAATTTAATATTATTTTACTATTAATAATATTCGGTTGGTATTTAACTGAAATTTAAATGCAATATTACTCATTTAATGTGTGTTTATGTTTTTTTTTTTTTTTTATCAATGAAATTTTGTTTTGTAAAAGTGCAATTGCAAATTGTGAATTCGTAAAACAATTTATTGAGACGTAATAGTATTTAATTGATTTATTTTAAAACAATTTAAATATGAACAAATAGGGTGAATAATATGAATTATTAAATTTAGTATGAAATGACTCACCCAACTCTTGTCCTCGTCCAATATCCCTGATCTTACCCCTTACCCCCTAAAACGGAACATTGGTGTCCGGATTTGGTCTAAAAACATTACACTATTTAAAAATAATCCACACTATGAGTATCCGCCAAACTAAGTTAAATAAATTATTCGTATTAACTAATCACACTTCATTAAATAAAAATAATTATAAGCACTTCTTTACTAATGAATTTAAGAAATTACTTAGTCTTTTTTTGATGGCATAATATTTCTAACTCGAGTGATCCTTTTTTTTTTTACTTAGCGAGGTTTACACACGTAGTCGACATGAAACATGGAGTGTTTTTGTTGGAATATCACTCATTTTTATTAAAATTCTGAATATATTAAGTCTATGCTTTTTTTATCGAGTGAAAAATAGCGGGGACAAAATTTCTTTGGTATTTTATAGATTGATTAGGTATATTAAATATTATCTAATATTAATTTTTGAACGTTACTGAAAAATGATTATATGAATATGTTTAGCAAAGGCCGTCCGTTCATATTACATTTTTGTATCATTGCGTCTATCCCATTTATTACAATAGTAATAATTATAGTCTTAATAAACAAAATACCAGTTTATACGCAGAGAGTTGCAACCGACGCGCAAAGCGGGGACAATATTAAATAATTTGAAATTATAATCCGATTGCTTTGAGGGGAAATGATGGGCGGGCGGTCAGCACAAACTCATACAACGGGTTTAGGACACACCGACTCAATCAGAAAATTTTAATACTTTAACAGTATAAACACACATTATGCTATACATAATAAAAAAATACTTAATGAACTAATGAACACCTTTTTTTTTTTAATTGTAATTCTTATTATTATGAGTTAGGAACTCATAGTTATGTATCTACTATATAAAGACTTATGCATACAGTGTATTTCACTATTGTACAAGAATTTAACATTTTTATGAGATGTGCGCGTGACTATTTTTGTATAACCAATACATTCTTCACCCTTTGCTCAGTCTCTAATAAACTTTGAATTTAGATAAATTCGAAATACTGTCAATATGGATTCGCGATAATCGATAAGAATACATCCACATAACAATCTAGTATCTGCCTACAGTCTACATGTATAAATAACTTCAATCTTTCAAATAATTTAAACAAAAAAAAGATGAATGAAAACTTGCAAAAAATGTAAAAATGCATTTTTAAAAAGTAGAAAAATGAAAAAAAAATCCACTAAAAATTTTAACAAAGGTAAATATTAAATTGTAAATAGGTACTAAAAATGTGGAAATGATCTCCGGTGTTAATAAAAAATATTTTTTATTTTAAATTGCGGTATCACAAAAACGATTTAGTATTTAAAAAAGTGTGTACTCGCTCCTCGAGTAGGATATTCTTAATCGGTGTATTGTATTTAAAAGAAACGATAAATCAGTTCTTCAATTAAACGATTCAGAACGGAGATTCAGATAATATACAATAATTATAACAGTCGGTTAGATATGTTTAATAAATAACTACTGTTATTTAATAGTATTGGGTGAGTGGTGTAAAAATTTGCTAATGGTTAATAATTTACGATCTTTTAACTTTGAAAATGATTTTAAAAATATTTAGTGGTTCAATGCAACAATTTTTAAGGTAATAATAAAGTTATACTTAAATAAATAAAATTAAAATACATTTAATTAGGTACTTAACGGGTTTTTTTTTTTTTTTTATTTAGATTTTTCAAATATATATTTACTTTAATGGAAGAATTTTAAAAGGAAATTAATTTAATTCATGAAACGTTTTTCAAGCAATTATTTTATTTTGTATATTTATTTTTGGAAATTTAAGTTGATTTTACATTTTTATCATACTCTTTTGACATTATCTACGAAGTTTCATTAAATCCACCTACTCAAGAGTATTTAGTATAGAGTATAGACATTGATTAATAAAATACTTGTAATTATGAAAATTTGTTTGATAAAAAAAAAAAGTGCATATTTTTAGAGCATAATTGTACTTTTTTAAGCGCATAAATGCGTGCATATCTAGTACTTTTTAAGAGCATTAAGTTCCAAGCCATAGTAATAATAATAATAATAAGAAAAAAAATACGATAATTCTCCCCCTCGTCTATATATCGCGACGCTCGTCCTGTTCGCGCAGCCGCAAGGAGCGCCGGAGTCCTTTGCACGGAAACGCGTATCGAACACGTTCCTGCGGAGTAAATCGGTCGAAACCACTCCCACGATCCAACCGGTCAGCAGTATCGCATCCCTTCATATTCGTCTGGCACAACCGGTATTGTGCATAAAAGCGACTGCGAGCGTCCGCAGGTCACAGTATTTTTTTGTTCTCGAGACCGAACGGAACACGTTTAGTGCGCATCGAGAGTATTTATCGACTAACTTTTTTTTTTCAATCTCGCCAAACGCTGTACTTCTAATATCAAATTTCTTTTTTTTTTTATTATTCTTTTGTTTACAATAACTGACCGTACGAATATTTCAAGAAAAACACCAAAGCGCCAGTTGGATTTAGGTACCATTTTCGCTTACATTTAATGAAGAAACTGTAAGGAATTCGGCGACTTAAATTCAATGGTTTACAATCGTAACCAGGAAAATTATTAAAGTGATCGTCGATAGCATAGTTCTTTAACCCATTCCATTGCATAATATTGACAAATGAATTGGTTCTAGATCTAGCGATCGTTGGTTACACAATCTCACGAAACGTAATATTTGTGCTTACATTACGTTCTATATAATATTTTATTTACGTGTATTTTTTTTTTTTCTTTTAGTCTTAAGAGACTCTGGGCTGAGTATACTCTAGTTATATTTGTGTTTTAGTTTGAAATTTGTATATACTATCACATTTATAATCAGAAAATACTAGGCATGGAAAATTTTTCATTTTTTTTTTTAAACAATTTTTTCTGTCCAAATTTTTAAATTTTATGAATATCAACAAAATGACGTTCGATTCGTTGTTATAATGAATACAGAGAAGTTTTAATAACGGATTGTTGTTAACAATTTGATATTTGGTAAAAGGCTGGTAAGATGATTTACTAAGTGTGAGATAATTGTACTTATATTACCTATCTATGTTACATTTTATTAACACATTTTTTTTTTTGTTTTGTTTTGTCCACAGTCCACACGAATACTTCAAGAAACCACCAAAGCGCCAGTCCGATTTAGAGTAACATTTTCGTTACATTAAATAATTGAACTGTAACGAATTTAGTTTCTCTAAATCGACGGTTTGCACTCTCATCTGGAAAAATTATTAAAGTAACTACCGGTAACTGATTCCAATGTTCATAACATTATTGAAATAGTTTTGAATCATTAGAATTAGTGATCGGTGGTTATTAACTCTCGTGAAACGCAATATTTATTGTACTCTAATTATTATTAACTATTGTGTTATTAATTATATTATATTATATTAAATATTAATAATTTTTTTTTTTTTGTTTGTTTGCTTACAATAATTTACTATACAATTTTGTGAAATCTATTAAAGTGCCCGTCGGATTTCATAGAACAATTATTTTCGTTACGTTGAATGATGAAATCGAAAAGAAATTTGATTCCTGAAATTCGACGGATTACACTTTACCTCTAATGAAACGTAATTATAATAATTGTATTCATGTTTTATTTTATTAGCACCACTTTTTTTTCATTTACATTTTGCCCATTAAGTGTTTGTATTATAACGTATATTATTTGAATTTTTTTATTTTGTATTTTTTTAATTGTGAAAATTGTATTTAAAATTTAAAATTATTTTATTTTATATTATTTTTTTTTTAGTTACTTAAAAATTTTTTAATATAATTTTTTTTTTTTTTTTTTTTTTTTTTTTTTTTTTTTTGTTAGTGTTAAAATATACCAGAACTCATCAGAAGGTCGCCGGCACTACACTATGGGTTAAGTATACTCGAGCTCTAAATGTGGTTAGTGTAAAATTTATTTATACTTCGACAGTTAGAGCTAGGGTAACTTGGCTCTTGGAGAAAAAATCTTCATTCTTCATTATGATTTATGAGAAATTATTTTAAGCACCCTTAGTAGCCACTGAGTTTTTTATTCTTACCTCAGGACAAATTAGGGGTGCTTGACAGAATTTCTTGAAAGACTACAAATTTTTTTTTTTAAGTTATTGCATTTTAAGTTTGTATAATATATATTTTTTATTATTAAGATGTATGTATATTTGATGTAATTTAAATTTTTATTCTTAACAGGAGACCAGCCCAAATACAAAAGAACAGTATCCACATTTTAATTAAATACAATATTACAATAATAAAAATGAAGGGTCGTGGTTTGCGGTGCGCATCGGGTGAACGATGAGGAAGTTGTTCAAAAAATGTGTGGTAGAGCAAAGGATAGTAAAGGGAACAGTAGAATGTGTTGGATAGAAAGGTACTTTGAAGTTGATTAGATTTAAAATACGAAGGGAATAAATTTTTGCGAAAAGGAGGTTACGTAAGAAGGAAATATAGGCTAAATGTTTGTGGTCGGAAAGGTTGAATAGATTAAAGGCATGAAGAACTGGGGTAATAATAGCATTAATAACATTAATATGTTTAACGTATTCATGAACGGTGTATTAGGTTGTTTAGATTTATTTTTCCATTTTACCACGACAAAATTATCACTGTATACGTTTTAAAATAAAAAATTGGCGAGCTATACAAAATGTATTTAAAAAAAAAAAATAATAATAATTATTTTGGGAATCGTACGCATTCCTCACTGAATTTTTACCATACCGTTTTTGATCTATTTTTTTTTTTTTTCTATAAATTTGGGAGTGGCTGGAGAAAAGTCAAAATAGGAAAATCGTTAAATTGATTACGAATAGAAATTTCACAAATTGGGGGGGGGGGATATTTGTGTACAATTTTTATAAATCTCCACGTTATAGCATTTTTGATGAAAACATTTTGGTTCTGTTACGGGGAATTTATTGTCTACAAAGATTTAAAATCAGTAATCTCGTGAAATCAGTGAATCGATAAATCTTCATCGAATTCGTTGAAAAAATTTGAATCGAAGAAGCTACTCGATAATCGATTCCGAAAAAAATCGAAATTGACGAATCGAATTTTCGATTACCGATAAACTGGATAAATTTAGATGGCTCTTTAGGAAGGTGATTTTTTAAAATTTTCATATGTACTTAATTTCATTCATATAAAGGATAATTTGTGTGCCCCAAAAAAGGTCCTAGTCGTATACTAGGTACAATGTGAATTGGATAACAGGGATTTATTTCCCCTGCTTATTTCAAGTCGACGAATAAATATAGTAATCCTAACCAAAGAGCAAAATAAAGTTGGAAAAATACATTCAATAAAAAATCAACATCAGATAAAAAAAAATTACTCGTTTAGACGTTTAGTGTAGAAATTCTGATATTGTCATAAACAGAGTTGTGATTTTAATGCACTAAAAAAGTGTTAAATATACATGCATTTATGCACTTAAAACCAGAAGAATATCCTTAAAAATATTCACTAAAAATTCCAAAATATGCAAAATATTCTCTATAAAATTGAAATTAATAATTTTTATTATTTATTATTATCATAGTATACATCCCTTATTAGTAAAAATTACAAATTAATTTATTGATTATGGATTTATAAGCATCAGAACAATAACGAGTAATAATAACAGTTTATACATAGGTATCAATATTAATCAATGTAAAGAATAATAATCAGTATATATTAATTAGATAGATTAGTATAACTGACTAAAAATAATTTTTTTCACATAACTTGCACACTGTGTATATGTGTGTAATTTGTAAATAGACCGGACAGCGCAAGTACTGTCCGACTATGTAGTGTAGGTGGGTGTGTTGGTGTGTCTTCTATGTGATGTGTGTACTTAAATCTATAGAAAAAAAAAGGGGTAACTAAAATATAAATAAATGGTAAATCAAATTCAAATATCAGTGTTTCTGTATTAGGTATGATTGGTATGAATAATAAAAAATATATATTATATTGGTATGTAAAAACTACGACCCTTTTGGTCCAACACTTAAAAAATGTATAAATAAATAATATGTAATAATAAAATAAATATTGCCCTTCTGGCACAGCAATACATAAATATAAATAAAATAAAATGAAACTCACAATTTTCGTTGATATGAAAACTGGCCAACTGCACACCTGCGCCTAAATCTAATTAATAATTTAACACACAAAAATATACGTAATAAAACTCACAACACTTAGTGGCGATTAGCACACGAATATAATAATAAAAAATAAAAAAAATAGCGACGATTCGCGTTCTCTATAATGATTCTCGGTGAGTATCGCGCACAAATTTAATGTCACCAAATGGTAATAATGAAATCTGCAGTTCTTGGAGTTAAGGTAAAAAATATGAAATAATAATAACAACGGCTATTCGAGCCGGTATTATAAATAATAAAAAGCCGGACATACTTCGCACGATGGGTGGAATTCTCTTGACGGGTGTATTTAATTTTAAAGAAACGATAAATCAATTTCTTCAATAAATCGATTCTGAACGAGGGAAGTTGATAATATAAAAAAAAAATTCTGATCAAAAAATGATGGTTTTCGAGTTGTTTTTGTCAAATTTTGGGTAGTTTTTACAAAAAAAACATTGAAGAATTGAGAAATTCAAAAAATGACCTCTCTAAAGTACAATCTAGAGGCGAATCGGGTTTCAAAAAGTTATTGATCGAAACTTTTGGACGAAACTTTTCTATACGAATAGTTGTACACAGAAAAAAAAAAAATAAATAAACATTATTGTAAAAACACTAGTTTCTTCACTTCGTTCAGAATCTAAAAAAAGCGGCGATTCGCGCACACCTTTTTTACAATAATAATAAGGTATCACACAATATATAATAATAATAATAATAATAATAATAAAGCACGTAATTCGTACGGCGACGGACTCGTATAATATATACTTCGCATTCGGCGAACGGACCAAGGCACTCGCATCAGGCGGTTGAATACAGAAAAAAAAGTTAAACTGACATATAGGATATAACACAGGATACAATTAAAAAAATCTCTTAGATATCTCTTAGTCTCTTTTCTAGACTCAGAGCGGAGTGCATTTAAAATGATATTTGTTTAATTGTTAGCAGTTTTACAAATCTGTGTATTTTTAATATTTTTTTTTTTTATAGAGACCTTTTTTTTGGGTAGAAATACTGGTTTCATCCAACTACTTTGTAGGACGAAAATTCCATCTAGTTGGTACTTTTAAAACGTCATTTTTCAAATTTCTCAATAATTATTTCAAGAGTAAAAGAAAATTAACGAAAAATTATTTTAAAAAAAAATAGCGAAATAGGCTATACAATTTATCATAACTTTGAAATTAATGAAACTTTCATTAACTAATAAAAATATTCACACGCAATCCTCATAAAAGTTTCAAAAACATTTAATGACTCGTTTTGAGCAAAGTATAGAAATTTGAAAATATTAGAAATTACATGTTTTTATAAGTTTTTATTTCATACATTTTTAATCACTTGATACTAAGACTTGAAAATTTAATACAAGCCTACTTATAATAGTATTAATATCGCGGTACTCAAAAGTCATAAGTCAACTTTTTTTTTTTTTTTTATGACCACTTGAAGTAAGGATTTCGACGAAATTCATTAGTTTCACATAAAATTACACATTTTGGTTTGGTAATAAACCGCTCGGACACCCCAAATACCTTACAGCTGCGGCACCGCGTACCTACTTGTACGCCGTCACGCCACCCACATCGATCGGAGGGACATATAGCCATGGGGGTCCACTGGGTCCATGTGGTTACTATGTCGCTGTATATTATTAATATATTATAATATTATATGATGATTTATTCCACATAATAATTTAATAAAATTAAACAATAATAATAATAACCGACATGTGGTTACTGAGATCATTTTTGTGTTTAAAATATAAGTTGTAATAATAAATATCTACCGTCCTCCTGACCCAAAAATTATTGTAAAATTAGTATAAAATTCACATCAACACAAAAGTAATAAAAAGTAATAATCGCCTCTTTGGCCCGACAATATTATAAATTACGAATAAATAAGTAAAACAAACGGTTTTAGTGGAGAGCAACTGGCAAATAGCAGCTGAGATCTATATTAATTTAAATACATACACAAAAAAATATTTAAAAAATTCGCAAATAAATAGAGACGATTGGCGCCAAGTAAAATAATTTGTTACTGCGATTCGCGCTCGCAAAACCCAAAAATTATAAATAAACCTAACGCAGTTATTGGAGCCTGTATCTAATGATATAGCTATTAGAGCTATGTGACACTTGGTACAGGAAAAAATAAAAATTATATACAGGGTGTTTTTTTTAAGCGTGTACAGTGAGCACTACTCATCCCCTTTTACGGCCAAAAATATCAAAAGTTGTGTTTTTTTTTTTGGAATGTTCAAGTTACTGTAAAAACTATGATTTCTAATTACTCACTTTTTTCACGTCACCTTTAGTGCCCTGTGGTAATGCATGCATTTTTGTTTTTCAAAAATGACAACCCCTTATTTTAACTGCGGAGTTTTATTTAAGTTATTTTTCTGTGAATTTTTATAAATTGAAATCAAGTAATAGTATCAAACAAGTTGTTTTTTTAATTATTTAAATGAAGGAAAATAGTTTCTTGGATGCATATTTAATTACCTACGTAGTACGTAATATATGCTCAAAGCTCTTTATCCTTAGTACTTTAATTTGAATGATTCAAAAACTACTCGTTCGAATTTTGATTTTAATACATTAAAATTCACAGAAAAAATGTTTTGAATAAAATCCCACTGTTGAAATAGGAGATTTTCATTAAAAAATAAGTTTTTATCCCCACAGTAAATTTTTAAGGTAACATAAAAAAAAATTAGTTATGGAAATTATAGTTTTTATAGTTACTTAAACATTCCAATCTTCCAATTCCAATCTTTTGCATTTTACGGCCAAAAAAGGGAATGAGCACGCATAAAAATCACTCTGATAAAAAAAAAGAAAACAAGGCTATTTAATCCGACTAAAATATTTTAATTTTCAAATAAGTGCACGTATTAGTACGGTGCGCAGACAATAATTAATGATGACTGTTAATTATTATTCAGCACAATTTCAATAATTTTGTATTATTCAGAAAACAGATAATATAAACTCTTGACCAGTGTGTGTTGTGTAATGTGTGTGTGTGTGTATGTATGTAGTCGACCAGAGGGTAATTATAATTAGATACTGCAGTGGTGGTGGCGGCTACGGCGGCAGCGTGTGTAAGGAGTAGACTTAATAAATACAAACTAATGTGCTTAATCAATTACTATCATGATGATTTTGGGGCTTTTAGTTGTTAACTTATAGTATTTTTAAAAGGTGAATTTTCCCTAATTTTTTGAACATAACGAGTTTCATATTTATTAGATTTTGGGACATACAATTTCCTGCCCTTTTGATAAACAATGAACAATAATAAAACCAAGGAGGCAATAAAAAAAAAAAAAACTGGTACTCTTCACATCGTTGATTTTAACACGAAATTAGTTTATGTTCAATTCATTTTTTAATATATCTAATTGTCGATTGAATTTTATTGTACTTTAATTTTAATGGTTTTGTATAATTCACTGTTTTTGAATATAATATGTGAGGAAATTGAGTAAATAGAATATACCATTTGAACCATTGAGAAAATCTAAAAAGCCGCGAAAATCTAGAACAGTGGTTTTCAACCGGTGTGCCGCGACACACTACTGTGCCGTGAAATCGACTAGGTGTGCCGCGAGAAATATCTGATATTTGTCATTCTCATTATATTATAATTAATAATTATTATATTTTTGTCA
>JAIPRM010012270.1:0-12227 GCA_025469315.1 Stegophylla sp. TES_Ste_2020 | reverse complement strand
GATTATCGCATAAGCAACAATTTCGTTCATGACGTCATGGTTACATTTTCGGTGTCGCGACAAATTTTCGGAATAACTCCCAGCCATAAGACATAATATTCCATGTCAAAAATAACAATTTTTAATAATTGCGTTTTACATTTCGGGAGGGGCCCGGGCCCCTTCGGCCCCCCCCCCATAAATACGCCACTGGTTTGAACAATTATTATTTAAAGCCCGGGACAATTTTTTTATGAAACATATTTTGGCCTACAACCTACGCAGAAAGTATGTACTTCACTCAAAAATTTTATTCTCTAATGTAGCTCGTAGATGAATTACAAATTTCCTAGCCAAATATTCCAACTTTTTGTTCTGGAAGTCTATAACTTCAACAATATATTAATACTCGCTGTTCAATAGAAAATAAAAGGTTTCTAACAGTGGCGTAATATGTATGATCAAGACATTTGTAATTTGTAAGGGTCTACTCAGTATCTAAAACTGTCCATTATAAACCTTTTATACTTATTATTACCTACTTAATTCATTTATTCCAGAACCATTTGTCTGATTTGAATTTTTTTAAGTATGTAAGGGGGGTCCAGTGTCTTTGGAACGTCTTTGGTTTCTCAAAATATTATCAATTAATTCAGTCAGTATTAACAGAGTATATTATATACATAGTTAGATGAGATTTCTATACCTTTTGAGTGAAATAATTTTCGAAAAAATGAAACGCGATTCTTATTTTAACGTACAATATAATTTGCGTAGTAGAAAACGTCCAAATGGTAGTTAGATCTACGAATTTGGGCACCTTACTTAAATATACGTTATGTGTTTGAAAATTTAAAAATAGGCGTATAATTCAGTTAAAAATATTATGTATAAATAAATACATTAAATTTTTTATAATAGTAATTTAATGACAACACTCCCTGGGGGGAGGGGGTATTTATGAGAGGGGCTGTGGGAGGGAGCAATCTCTCGAATTACCTCATTTTTGATTTTATGAAAAAGTGTCTGTGATTTGATTTCACTTTATTCGTGTATTTACTTCACGTACAAGTTTGTATATGATAATTTTTACGGTGTTATAAAGCATGTAAGATCGAATAGAATTAATTAATAATAACGAAAATTATTGACATGATAACATACCTACCTAGTCCCTGGTATTTTATTATTTTAGAAATAATTTAGTAATCGGTTAATCATAATATATTACATAACATTAATCCAACTGTCTTCATTTAAAATTTATTCTGATTATGTATTATTGAATTAGTATTTTTGAGTGGATCATTGTAATATTTACACACATGAGCAGTTTTTTGTGAAAAAAATTAATTGTAATGTATTTTGTTTTCAGGTAAGTTCAATGGAAAACGTGTGGTCAATAAAGTTCGTGAGTGTACAAATACTTAATGACCTTTTTACGAAAATACAAAATGCGATTTACCGCGAAGAGTTTACTCAACAGAAATAATATCTCTTTTATAAATAATCTTTATGAATGTATATACGTTTTATAAACACAATCACCAACAGAATACTTACACGAAAACACTGTAATAATATTACAATGATTACATAAATATTACAATTGGTTTTTTTGGGGGGATATTAATATTTAATACACATTACGAGAGGTAATATTTTCTAATATTCTACATTAAATTTATATATTTTCATTAACTTTTTTTCAAAATAAAACTCTGGTTATATGCACGAAGTGCGAAGTATTTTCTGGTTGATTTAAAAAAGTTCTACTCTTATTCGCATAACAGGTATAAACTATAAAATAATTGAGAAAATGTATATAAATCATTTTTAGTCACTTATTTGAAATCCAATTCTAAATAATTTAAAAAATGATAATTGAAAATAGTATTCTAAATACTTTTTAGAGTACTTGTATTTGACATTCAAAGAATTTCGTTATCATTTATCAACAATACAATTTAAATTTTCGTTTTATTAAGTATAAATAATAAATATATATGTAAATTTTATTTTTTAATAGTTATAATAATCACACACACATCTTTTTATTCATTTAGTTAAATATTTATATTTTCTATTTATATTCAATTCATTCCAAACGCACGAAAAATCTATGAAAAAATATTTTTTTATTTACCAAAACTAATAGTATCTATTTGGAAAGTATTTAAATTACATTTCAAAGTATTTGTATCTGAGACTAAATAATTTCTAGAAAAAGTATTCAAATTCGTATTTTAAATACTATTTTTCAATCAGAATCTGTACCTATATTTGAATACTATTGTACCGTTTTATAACACTTAGTAGTACCTACACGTGTTAGTTCAGTCAATAGGGGGTTCTGCCTTGCAAAAACTAATAAAGTTTCGAAACTTGGTAAAAAGTTTCGTCTTAGGGCCCTGATTAACCAAAAAAAAAAATGCGCCATCCCTCCGAGGTCCGCAAGTGTCTGCTATCTTGGATTTTAGGTGAAAATTTTTAGTTTTTCGCGATTTTTTTAACAATATCTTTAAAAGTATTAACTTAACGGTAAAAATAGTTTATACAAAAATTGAAGACCGTAAAATTTTTCACAATCAAGGTGCTATAAATTTTTAACGTTAGTGTAATAAATAAAGGACAAAGTCCAAAAAGTTTCAAAACTTAAGTATTTTTTGCAAGGCAACGCCTATGTTAGAGCCATATTGACTGGACTATGAACGCGTATCAATAATATATTATTTAAACGGTCTTTTTACATCTGTTCTACGTTTGAAAATCAATTTCGAGTTAAAAGTGTGTTAATAAAGTGAATGATATTTTCGCGCAAATGTCGTCTAACGTAACGTTTATAGTATTTTTTATTAAAACAAGATGATATAATTTTCCGACAAGTTTTTTCAAAGTGAATTCAACTGTGTATAGTATTATAAACCGATGTAGCTGATTGCGATTATGCTTACAAGATTTTATTTTATTTATTTATTTTTTTTCTGTTAATTTCTTGGTTTGATCGGTTCCGTTCGATGTAGTAATTTGACCCGCGATTATCTGGCTTAAAGACTTATGCAATTTCACGCGATATGACGGATGTATATAATATAATATCGATTATAATGTTTTTTTTCTGGCTCACTACAGCACGGAAAACCAAACAAATTATTATGTTACCTGCACACGTCGTATACAATATAATAATAATAATAATATATTCTCATACAACGTTGTTGTTTTGGATCAAATCCGGGTAAAATAAATATTCGTTGCACATATATAATGACTGCCGTTTTGTGTAGCCCGGATAATAATAATAACAATAATAATAATTATACAATACGGATAATACAGGGTGTTCCAATATGATTCATCCTATTTCAAAAAATCATATTTATTGTAAAATTGTATTAATGAGGTTAGAATAAATTTTACATTTTAAAGGAGTATTTTAAGTTTTAGATTTAGGTACAATGCACATAAATGCTCAATGTGCACCCCCCCCTCCACCCTTACTTGCACGACACACATCTAAGCGATATTCAAATTCCTCATAGACCTGTTGAAGCAAATCGACTGTAACCGAATTGATGGCGTCTGTAATTCGACTTTTCGATTCGTCAAGATCTCTTGGAAGGGGAGGTACATAAACAATGATTTTTATGTAACCCCAGAGAAAAAAAAAATCACAAATTTCAAGCGAAACGCCTTTTGTTGCTCGGTTGACATTTCAAACCACACAATTTTTTTTAGTAAACAACTAATTAAGTTACGCACACATGACTAAACTGCACATTATCGGCAATCGATAAAAACTAGATAAACCTACCTTTCAGATGGTTGGTGCGTCGTTTACCTCAAATTAAAGGAACAATATTTATAGACTACTAAAATCGGATGAATCATTTTGAAACACACTGTATATTATTATTGTACACAACTGAAACGGTTGGTGCGAATAAAAGTAATAGCCAACGTAGTAAACCCGACGTGTGTGTACGTATATGCGTTTCATTTTCTAATTTTCGCATTTATTATTATTATTATTATTAACTCATAAGTGAAAGGATCGACGGTGAACACTACCTACATGCTACATTTGCGACGGAAATAACAATAATAACCCGTTCGTACGGGATAAGTGTATTTGCGCGCGGAGATATCAAAGCGCAAACGGAACGCTCGTTTTACTTATTTATACTGCACGTGAGATTTCGAAGCGATAAGAAAATGTTTGAGGGCGGAATCGTGTTTTGACCGACGCGAGATTAACGGGATCCGAGTGTAAAGTGTCGCAACGAGTGTCGACTGGCAGTGTCGGATCGTGTGTGGCGAAATGAGGCTATATATATATACCCAGAGTCTGATTTCGAAAATTTTAAGGCCTAATAAAAATGAAACCGAAAAACGTGGCCACTTCTCTGACCAATTACGTCTGTATCCTAACTATATAATTTATTATGTATTTTAATTAATCGTCAAATAATTTACCCCTTTAAATATTATTATTCTGTATCTTTTTTCTCTTACCGACTAGTAAAAAATTACATTTCTTTATCTCGTGTTTCGTGTGTATCGAAATATTATAATTATACACATCGAATTATAACGATTTTTGGGACACTCTTGGTGGTTGTGTTGGATTTTAAAGAATTATTTCTTCAACTAACCGATTCTGAGAACAAGACTTTACTTAATGATTATACTTGAAAGTTGAAATGCTTATTATGATTACAAAAAAAAAAAAAAATGTTCCCGGTCAGTTTTATACTCCACTATTAATAGAAGAAAGTTAACGAAGAAAAGGAAAAACAATGATGAGAAGTGTAAAAAAAAAAAAAAAAATTATATATCAAACATTTTTTTACATTGAAACATATCTCTTATTATAGTCTATTTAGATTACAATTTTCATAAAGTATGGATTAAAAAAAAATAATTTTCAAGGCATATTTATCAAATTTTGGATAGTTTTTCCCAAGTAAATTATTGAAAATTTTTAAAAATTACTTCTCAAAAATACCATCTAGAGGTAAAAACTGATTCAAAAAGTTGCTGATGTTTCGGACAAGTATTTCTATAAGAAAAAGTGTTAACAGAAATAAAAGAGAAATAAACATGAACATCATTGTAAAAACTCTAGATTTTTTACTCCACTCAGAATCTTCTAAAACAAGGTTATTCCAAAATTCTACATTTATCTCAAATTTTTTCCTCGTCTGTATTACGTTATTTTTGATAATTGATAAAAATGTCAACTTAATAGTCTTATTAGTTTTGGAGTTATGTCTAAATTACTAAAATCGATTTCATTAAAATCTCGTTACCAGCATGTTTTCCCGTTCATACTCAATTTTGCTACAGTTTCCCTTTGTTTCTGGAAAAAAAAATTGAGAATTTTGAAAAATCAATTCTTTAAAGTACTACTGGGATAGGATTTTTGATCTAAAAAGTTGTAGTATGAAACTTTTGGATAAGTATTTCTATACAAAAAAGTGTTTTCATAAAAAGAAAAAGAAATAAATATCACTGAAAAACCGCAGATTTTTCGCTCCACTTATAATCTAAAATAAGGTATCATAAAAACACTTTCATTTCTTTAATATTTGTGTCGCTTAGAATATTAAATGATTTTGAAAGAATCTGTCCCTTTATCCTCTTCCTTGTAGTTACGCCATTTGGCTTATTCCAATGGGCAATGGGAAATTTTGATTGGGCACCTTCATTAATTTGGGCATCTTTTTTACTCGAAAAGTATGATATATTATTGATAATGTCTTTTTTTCCTTGTTTTAATGGATTTACAATACAGTAATTTTAAATGCTTATACTTTTCGGGACGTCTAATTCAAAAAACTATTTTCCACATTGTGATCAATGCTTTTGATAATTCATAAGAAGAAGAGGTTATAAAAAAAAAAAAAAACCTGACATACTTCGTACGATGGGTGTTTATCGCACGTCAGGTGGAATTCTCTTGACGCGTGTATTGAATTTTAAAGAAACGATAAATCATTTCTTGAATTAGACGATTCTGAACGAAAGAAGTTAATAATATAAAGAACAAATGAGAAAAAAAATTGTTAGAAAAATGTCCAAAATTTTTTTTCACATTTCCAAAATTTCTTGCTCCAAAATCTTTCTCGTATTATTTTCTATCTATGATAAATATTTTCATATAGTTCGGATCAAAAAATGATGATTTCCGAGTAGTTTTTATCAAATTTTCGGTAGTTTTTTCAAAAAAAAAAAAAAAAAAAAAATGAAGAATTGAGAAATTCAAAAAATTACCTCTTTAAAGTACAATCCAGAGGCAAATCCGGTTTCAAAAAGTAGCTGATCGAAACTTTTGGACAAGTATTTCCATACGAAAAGTTCTACATACAAAAAAATAAAAATAAACATCATTGTAAAAACACTAGCTTCTTCACTTCGTTCAGAATTTAAAAAAGGGTGGAGGTATTGTGGTTCAAATCGATATTTGTTTGACTTTTGGGAAGTAGGAGTTAAAAGTAAGCCGTTAAAATAAACCACATTATACGCTATAAAATATGTATTGTACGTTTTTTTTTTTTATTGAGTACATATTCACTATAGCCGACGAAACGCTATAATATGGGGACGCATATAGATCGATAGTCGTAGATTAAGAAGTGGGGGAAAAAAAACGGTCGTGTATATCGAAAAAAAAAAAAAAACATTGTTTCCGATCGGGAACGAAATTCGATTATTATACGGCGATAAGAAATTCAACACGTTACCTGTTCCTCTTTGTATTCGCGCGCGTATTCGTCCTACGCCGCCGCCTTGCACCTGCAATAGTGACTGCGAAAAATGAAATATATAAATAATATGTGTCATTGACCGAAAATAAAATAACAATTATCGCCATTAAACTCGTTCGACTCACGCGACTGGTGTATAATACGAGTACCCATGTGTCGCGCTAAACGATAATTATTGTAAAAGAACATTTCACTGTACATATTGTAATAATAATACGACACCCACTGGTTCGTCTATTGCCCGAAGAACACTTGAGGTATTATTATACGTGGTTGGGATGAATGCGAAACGACAAAAGCACAAAACGTCGCGCGCGCGCGCTAATGAAACAGCGATTTGTTGTAATTATATTTATAATCATTATTATTTTGGTATCCAGTCACGTTTTCTATCTTTTTTTTTTTTTTCCCAAGATTACCTATAGATTATTATTATTATTATTCCATTAGCTTTCATCGACATGCATAGAAATACATTCTAAGCGTTGAAAACAAAATTTCTAAATAATTGTAAATGCTGAAAAATCTGAAAAAAATTTCTAAAAAATAATGATAACTTTGAGTATTTTATTGTATAAAGTTTCATTTAATTTACTGCAGTTAATAATGATTTAACCGTTTATATCAACCTTTATTATTATTATGGTGTGCAGTGTGTTATTTTTAGTTATCAGGGTTTGTTTTTATTGTTTAAAAAACATTTTGTTCTTAACAATTAATAATGTTAAAAGTATAAATTAAGATATTTTGATTTGGTAACTTTTGGTTCAGACAAATGAATGTAAATTGAATGAAGCAACTTATTTATGGTTAGAATTAAAACGGTTTTTGTGCTTGAGGTTCAAAATGATATCGTAGTCGATAAATTTAAAAAATGTGATTGGTATTGCAGTGACCGATTGAAGGGTCCAATGCAACAACCTGGCATGTCCATATTTGAAAAATTATTTTATTGTAGTTTCAGAATGAGAAAAATGTGCTGTACATTTCAGTGTAACAAATAGGTATATCCGATTATTATTATAATAACGTAATAAATACATTAGTGATATGTATACAGTTAAATGGATTTACCAGGTTATTACATTTCAGTGCAAGAATCTGGTACGTCCGGAAATTTTTCCCATCTATTATAAATGTTTTTAAAAATGGACAAACCAGATTGTTACACTGGACCCTTCAATTACCACTTATTACGCATATTTTGGATCCCGATTGAAGATGATTAAACAATAATGTCCATGACTCAAAGTGCAATGAATTTTTGCTAATCGGCTAATAATTTAAAAATGATAATTTAAACAGAAGAAACAGGATCGACGTGGACTATTATGGAAAAATGTTTTGTATTCATATGACGTTAATATTTTTTCAATCTCGATTTAACTGTATAATATTTTCCACGTCGCACTCATAAATCCCATTACTCCTACTCCGTATTAAGGAACCCACTTGAGTTATTTAATTTTATTTTTTACCTACCTACCAATGTGTGGTACCTATTACTAATTCGATGTAAATCTGTGTGTACGTCGATAGTGAGTAGACGTGCGGATGTTAACTAAATACGGATGTGTGCACAATGAACTCGAAAAAAAATATATATATTTTCATCTAATATTCGCGCGCGGTAAAAGGATACTTATACTAACTATATCTGATGATAATTTAAATTATGAATCTGAAGAATTATTAAAATTATGAAATTAAAATAATCAATTAAACGTAATTACTACCTATATAGTTATAGATATTATGATATTATTATTAAAGAAACATTGAAGAGTAGGAGTTGACATTTTTATCGATTAAATCAGGTATTTGCAAAATACATGTAACATTTGTGCAATATGAAGATGTGCCAAACTACATAATGTTGCTATATATTACGCATAATTATTATAGTAATATAAGAATATAATTTTATATTATAGTACATAAGAAACCATAAAAGTTAAAAATTTATTTTTTTTTTCAATAAAAACAGGTATTTAACATTACGTATTACATACAGTATTCGTTCTTTGTCGCCTTAAGGATGTAATGATCGTTATAAAAATATTTTAATAGGTACTAAACCATGAAAAAATATGTAATAATATGATGATTATCGGAGAACTTTTCCAAGAATTCGAGGAATTATTCGTGAAACTAAATGTAATGGTTGAAATCAGACATGGGAGACTGAATTGAAGACGTAATGAGGTCCAAATCAATAAAATATTAAGAACTAAATCGAACCCCTCCGTAGGGAGAAACTAACTGGAGGACAGGAACAGAAATGTGAGCAAGAAGGAATTAAGAAGACGACAAAGGATAGACCGTTTCAGTGTGAAATAGTTTAGCATAGAGAAATTGAAAGGATCGCAGCAGTGATCCTTGAAAGTCTTTAAAAAGCAATAAGGAAAAAAGAGAAGATGAGCATATATATATGTAAAAAAAAAAAAAAAAACATCTGTTGAAATCATATTCTGTAATTTAATGAAAACAATGCGATCGATACAAACTCTCGAGAATAATTGTTTCTTGGAGTTCAAAAGAAAAAAAACATAAATCTGTCTGCGTTAATACAACGACAGTGACGTTTTCAGTGCAGCTATACTTAAAGTCTTTACAGTATATATTATGGTTTAGTGGATAATGAAAAATATTCGCCATTTACGCCTTACCGTAGAGATTCTTAACGTTTTTCAACTCATCGTTAGCGACAATGATAAATGAAAAACCTTTCTGCGCGGCGATCATGACGTACCTACACGTCTTAATGTAACACGCCGCAGCAATCGTGTTTCGTGTTGTAATTTGTTTTTCGTGAATTTCTCAAGGACTGTAGGTGTACGTACAGCACGGCGATGGTACTCGATTTTTAACCGATTTAAAATGTAAAATATAATTGTTAGCATACGAAACCCGCATCGGGGGTCTCCAAACTATGGCACGCGAACAAGTTTTGACTAAATCAAATCAAATAATCGCAAATAAACTTAACATAATGTAATTTTATTCTATGAGCCATTCGGAATCTACGTAATAGTTTTATATTCAATATAAAGTAGCTTCTTCGCTCTACTCAAAATCTAAAACGCGTCGAGTATATAGGAAAAATCAAATACGTTTTAAATTTTAAGTCTTATTGCACTCTTCTAAGTACGAACAGGTGATAACGAATGAAAAAAAAAAATGTGCCAATTGTATTAACTGTATTATAGAATCAGTAATAGACTGTCAAACTTAATATAGAATTGGTCAAATAAGGTTAAGCCCTATATAAACACTTACTACTCATACTTTTTACGTAATTATTTTTTAATTTGTATTTATACATTTATTATCTATGATCACAAAAATTCACCAATTCATATTTTCATTCATCTAATTCGATTCATAATGAACTGAAGAAAACGAATTATTCGTTATTCAGGGTGTCCCAGTGAAAAAAAAAAAAATGATATTACTACAGAACGTACACATTTTTTTTTTTTTTAGAATCCAGTTTTAAAATTCAAAATTTTATGATACAGTTTTAGAATAGCCATTTTTTAAAACCGATTTTTAGAAAAATTTTGGTGGTAAAATGTCTTATTAAAATTTGGTTATTTATTTATTAGGTATGATTTTTTTAAACTTTTTGAAAATGTGAATTTTATTGCGAATGATGTTGAATCTTGAATGATTTCATTTTCATAAAGTTTAAAAAATCAAAATAAATAAATGACCAAATTGAAAAATTATTAATAGAACTAAAGTTATTGCGTTTGCAAATCGTACTGGAACACCCTGTATATTATAATATTGCGCGCTTACACGCCTACACCTAAGCATAATAAAAAAATTCTCGAATTTATAACATATTTTGCCGCGATAGTTGTAAAAATTAAAATCGTATACTCGTTAAACGCTTTGGGGCTCAATCAGAGCTGCGTATTATTTTATTATTCATTTTACTTTCGAGTTAAAATGTTTCGATTCCGTGATCCGTGTCGATTCCTGCACCTCCCCCTATAATAATGTTACACCGTCCGCCGCCGGCGACTGTCGAAAACAAAAAAAAAAAAAGCGAATTACTACTATATAATATTATAGTTTAAACGTCGCTGTTTTACATAATAACAATAAAAAAAAAAAAAAAAACAGTACAGAGATAATAATTATAATAGTAATAATAATAATAATAATAATAACTGGAATACACGCGATGAACGCGTTGCGTTTAACTCCCAAGGCGAACGACTCGTCATGGACGGCAACACGGTGGCGGCGGACGTTGTGTTTTCACATTCACCTGCGTACAGTGTGTTTATATAGTCCGCACACACAGACATTCATACAATACACACACACACACACACACACATTTATACAATATAATACGTATTCGCAAATTACCCGCAAAGTACGCGTCGACTTTCATAATTATTATTACTTTATTATGATTATTATGTCGTCGTAGCTCACTGAACACGTCCAACAGAAACTACAACAGTCGTCGCTCGCGTATTATAATATAATATTATACAGTATACGAGTGTCGTGTGTGCACGCGGACAAACGTCAAAATAATAATATTATTATATTTTATTTATAATAAATATAACATTTTTTCCAGTGGCCTCGGGCCCAGCACGACCGAGACACGCCACTGCGCCGTTTTTGTGTACGAGCGAGTGCAATTAATATGGGAAGCATACAATTGAAAGTGTCGGTGCAATAACAAAACAGCTCCATTTTTTTTTTTTTCGAAAACGACTTTATTATATTTCCGGATAAAGAAAAATTAGACCGACATTTCTGTGTAAAAACCAGATATCTCCGATTATTATTTACCTATCTTTAAATTATGATAAAACTGTTTGCAATTACCTTTTCAAATTCAATAAAAACAACACCTAATATCACCAATATTGAAGCTCACGACCCAACTTGTACATCCATTTCACAATGTAATTGTACAATTATAAACAAAGTTGATAAAACCAAATATTTAGGTGTTATATTCGATCAACACTTAAGATGGAACTTTCATATATCAGAGCTTAACATGAAATTACACAAATTATACACATTTTATAATATGGCAAAACACTTTTTAAATATACACTGGCTAAAAAATACATACTATACTTTAACACAATCCTTAATAGAATGTGGTATAGTAGTTTGGGGAAGTGCGACACAAACCCATTTAAATTGCCTACAAATAGCGCAAAATACCTCCTTAAAAATTATACATCGGAAACCTTAGGCTTTTCTCAACTAAAAATGTATACTCTGAAGCCAAAATATTAACAGTAAAACAATTATATTATAAAAAAAACTCTATATTATTATATCTAGAAAAAATTTAATACAATCAGTCGTTCATACATATAATACGAGGTCAATAAATATAATATATCCTAAAATAAACACAACTAAATACTATGACAGCTATCTGATAACTGGTTTGAAATTATATGAAAAAATCCCTATTACTATAAA